>JAMLFT010000715.1:0-37423 GCA_026544285.1 Pachyrhizus erosus | reverse complement strand
TTTTTTTAAAAATTAAATTCATATTTAAATATTATTATTATTATTAGTAAATAATAAAAAATATTGAAATTCGGAAAAAAGGACACTAATCTAATCTTAATTATTGAAGCGTAGTAAGTAAAAAGAATTGTTCAAAATATAACAAACAGAGAAAAAGTTAACCTCATCTTTAGTTCGACAGATAAAAAATGGTTAAATATATTTCAAATTGACGCAAATATATCTTATTTTTAGTTTTAATTTCTCTAATTTTTTAAGTATAATTATACGTATTTTTATAGTGCAAAATATTTTATACAGTCAATTAATGAATAATATTATTATTAAAATTTTAGAGAATTTTTTTTAAAATATAATGTTGACAAAATAATATTTTATGCTTAATTGATTTATAGAAGATAAATAAAAATTATTTATGTCTATCATAAGCAACAATGTAAGACCACCCACGTTGAAAAGGAGAAGTGAGAAAACACGGCTTAATTGTCATAATTTTTAAAACATTGCTTTGGAAATATTCTAAATTGCCAAAGAAGAAATTATAAAAAATGGTGAATATAAGTTAAAAAAATAAAAATATGATTATGTATTTTATTTCGTAGATGTAACGATTAAAATTTACCGTAAGTGGTATGTATGATAAGAGAGTGAAAGTTATTGGAAGGAAAAAGTGGGTTTTGGCGGTGAGTTGCCAGTGCCCACAGTTAATTGTGGCAAGTCCACCACATGTGAAAGAAAACAAGAGAGTAGCTAATAAATTGCTCGCCACTCGTTTAATGCTTCTCAATCTCATAATCATAGACATCGACACTTGCAACTAACTAACCCACCCATCTTCGCCTTCACGCACTCGCTTCTTCCACCACCACGTAGCTTCTCACTCTCCTTCTTATCTGTACCGTTTCGCTCTCATGGGTTGAACTCCAACCGCTCCTCCGACGCCGTTTCCGTTACATGGAGTGGGACAGCAATTCCGATCTCAGCGACGATGATGCCGTTTCCTTCCTCCTCAACGACGACGATGACGACGCCGTTGGACCCCTCCCCTTCCCCGTCCTCCAAACCGCGCCCTGCGGCTTCGTCGTCACCGACGCGCTCGAGCCCGACCACCCTATTATATATGTCAACGCCGTTTTCGAGATGGTCACCGGCTACCGTGCCGAGGAAGTGCTCGGTCGCAACTGGTTAGTGCTCTTGAATTTCTCTCTGTTAGGGTTAGGTTTTCGGTGAGCATTTTCGTTTTGCTTCGAAATCCTAGGGAACAATTGGAAACTGTAGTGCTCGTGGTACCGAGTGGTAGTAGTAGCTCGAATTTGGAACTGTTGTTGTGTTGTGCGTGTTTGAGGTTTATGAAGGGATTTGGATTTTGACTTGCGTGTCCTGAAATGGTAATTTAAGGAGGGAGTGAACGTTTTGCGGGATTCGTGTTTGGTTGTTAGTGTAATCGTGATGGCTTTTGGGAATTTTGTTGCCTATGTGGTTCTATGGTGGAGAATTGGTTCGGATGTCAGGGGATTGAGAAATTAAATTGATATTGAACGTGATGAGATGACAGATGTTTTTATTTGAGTGATGTTATATTTTCTTACAAATCTTTCTAATGCTTTATGAAGAAAGTGTTAAATGAACAGGTAAATACATTTAATCTATTGGAAACTTAAAAACATTCAATAATTTCTTTATTTAGTAAGTAGGAGAGTTAGTAAGCAGATTTTGTTGGAGGATTTTGAATTATTCTTTCTGTGTTTTTGACTTGCACTAAATCGTGAAACTCCACTGTTTGAAAACTGTGAATGATTTTGGGTGCTTTAAGAACAGTTTGTGAAAATGGTAATTTCCATATAGATGTCCTGAGTAAGGGCTTTTCCCTTGTTTTAAGTGCTGAAGTTCTCATTTCTATTTTGGGTGTTTATGGTGTAAAACACAGATTCTGAACTATTTTACTAAATCATATGATGCTCAGCTAAGTGATTTCCATGTTCCAATTTATATGGCCTCAATAAGAGAAATCATTATACTATATATCATAGTTGTTAAAACATGCATCAACAATCAAATATCAAATCAGTGTAGGGAACAGGTTTTTTGGTACTTTGCTATATGAAGTACAAATAGCATCCTGGACAAGCTTAGTATCAGCCTAAAATCTATTACCCCTTTTCTTCTAGCTCTAGTTTATTCAGAGTGTCTCTGCTGCATACTTTTCTAAATTCTCAACACAAAGAAAGGTGTTTCCTTCTAAGATTTATCATGAAAAGAAAGACTGGGCATTTATTCTCTTGAAATTTTCTCTTTTTATGGGGCTAAAATTTCCACTGGAGAAAATAAAGAAGCACAACTTGGGGCAAGGTTAAAGAATAAGTGGTTCTCTAAAGTGCCACTGCTGGTTTATTTTTTATTTCGCTTAGTTTGGAAATGTGGCTATTAGTGCTGGGAATTGGTTTCTGTAGGTTAGAAAGCATTTCTTTTAGCTAAGAATGAGTTAACTTTTACTGGAATTTCTCTCGTGTATAAAATTTTGTCTATGATTATTGACTAGTCATATCTTTGGTTGTGTTATCTTAAGAAATGTATATGTTTCTTGGTGTATGTGCTTGGTTTGGTTGCTCTTATGCTTTTGTGAATTGTTCTTGCTAAATACTTGTTTGATATTGTTTGTTGGTAGGATGAGCTATATTGTTCTAGTAGTAGGCTGTAATATGACAAAAGGTAAGTAGTTTGAATTGTACAAAACCTAAATAGCAGGGGCAGATTGATATAGGATTTAAGTGGGAAAGAGAAAGAAACAGAAAGAAAAAAGAGGGAATAAGAGCAGAACAGAGAGGATAGAGAGAGAAGAGAGGAACAGATAGATCAAAGAATTGAGTAGTGCACTTCTATTATTATCATTCTAATCTGTGTAAAATATACAACAATCATCTTTTATTTATAGGCAGCTTCCCAACAGCTATAAAATCCTAATTAACAATAGCTGACTAACTAACCAACTAACATTCTTTTCCTATTTATATTTACATTTCCTTAATATTCCTCCCCTAAAAGAGGACCCTTTCCCTTGAGGGTCTTGAAGAACTCCTTCTGAATACTGCTCACAAAATCAGGATCCCCATTACTCATTATCTCCATTTGTGCTCTATATTGTCTGTAAACCTGATACATGAAGTGCTGAGGAAGTGTTACTGCTGTATATAGATGTGAAAGGGCCACAAAATGGACATACTTTGATAGAACACCAATTGATAAAAATTATAAAATATAATATTTAACACTGAAATCACACACAATATAGTAAGTGTATTGCTGTCCCAGAGACACAAGTCTTCTACAGAGATTATCCTCTGTCCACAAACTACATATAATTTCACATTGCCAAGTTACACATCATACTATCAAATATATACGTTTAATACATAACAACTGGCAGTTATTTTCTACACATAACTACCATTCTGCAATGTTTAATACAGTACTGTTTTCTAAATCAGTTATCTGAGTTTCTAATACAGAACTGATTTCTAGAACAGTTATTTTCTACACAAAACTGTCATAACTGCCCCCAACTCTCAGTTTCCTTCATTACTGCCTGGTGAAACATCTGCCTTGTCCCCAAGGCTGAAAGTTGGGAACTTGTTCCTCCAAATTATCCTTACCCTCTTCAATTGCAATTACTTCTCCATCTTCATTTAGGGCTTCATTATCTACTAAAATTACCAATCTTAATTTTTTCTCTGCACATAGATGCAGTGTTGTCAAATAGCGGGTATTGCAGCACTATCACACTAACATGTTGTAAGTTTCAGCGAAAACTCAATCGCAACATCATTAATGTTTATCCAACTTATTTTTATTTGCATATATCTTAAGTTTTGTTACATATGTAATTGTTATATATATTATATTTCAACTGCTATGCAGCTTCTGCTATTTGCTTGTGACACTATTTGCTTTATGATATAGCGGATTTTCAGTTTTTTGCGATTTTCTGTGATCTGCATTGACAACATTGCATTGATCTAAGGGATGGGACTTTTCTCCACAGCAAAAGCACAGACCCTTCCTTTTCTTTTCCATCAATTCTTGGTATTTTAAATGGCACAGACCTGTGCTTTTCACACCAAAATTTCTCCCATCTCCATCCTTTTTTTGCCTAGAAGATGCTGAACTTGAACGAAGATTTTTGTTGTGTGAATTTCCTAGACCAAAGTTTTGTTTTCCTGCTCCATCCCAATTGCTTCTCCCTTTAGATGAGGCAGTTACAGAACTTGAAACAGTGACAGATCCCAGTTCTCTTCCTCCTATGCTGCTCTTCAATGGCCTCCCTGTAGTGCTGAAGCTATTACCACTATTTTGCCACTCATAACTATCCACAAGTGCAGGCAGATTTGAAATTTCTGACTTTATACTGTGTGCATACTGCATTGCTTGAATTCTGGTTTTGGGTGGTCTTAGAATTCAAAGATGATATCAGAGCTTATTCTAGCGATTTTTTGTTGGGCTTATTGTACCATCCACTATTGAACCACTATCGAACTACCCATAAATATTCAGTCTTATAAATTTCATGCTTGGGATGTCTAGTCCTCGGTGTAAAGGGGGGAGGTGTTGGTGATCCCACATGAACTAGTGATTAGGCTAAATTAGTGTATATAAGTGGGGGGTAACCCTCACTTTACAAGCCGTATTTGTAGGGTTGAGTTAGACCTATAACTCACAATTCTAAAAGGTTGAAATGTTTGCACCTGATGCTTAATTTCAGGTTGCAACCTACCCAAAACAAAACCCGAATATTGTTCTTTGGGTAAATGATTAACTTTTGATGAGAGAAATTCAAATGCTTCTATAAACTCTTCCACCAATCCCTCTTGTATCAATTCAGCCAGTTCTTGAAAAGGATTTTCATATTTGCTGCCCCCCAAATCATGTCACCATTTCCTGCTTCAACTTTTTTCAAGAAATTCCATCTTCTGATTCTCTCGCTAGATCAAATCAATAGATAGTAGAAGCCTACAGAGATTATACACTGTCCACAAACTATGAATAACTTCACACTGCCTAATTAGACATCATTCTATCAAATATATACTCCTAATTCATCATTACTGGCAATTATTTTCTACACATAACTACCATTGCACAATTGCTAATACTGAACTGTTTTTCTAAAGCAGTCATCTGAGTTTCTAATACAGAACTGATTTCTAGAACAGTTATTCTCTACTAAAAACTGTCACAATTGCTCCTAACTCTCAGTTTTCATCATCTCTTCTGTGTTTTTTGTCATGTCACCTCTGAAAATTTAGAATTTGTTGCTAGATTACTTAGAAACCTTGGATTACTATCAAATCTTGAATGGTCAATCACCTACAAACCCCAGCTTGTCATCAGTCATCACTATCTCACAACCCCTGTAAGCCACTCAAACTAAGACACCTAATTTCCCCTGCCAAGTTGGATCTTCTTTGCTACAGTTGAAACCAAGGGACTCAGATCTTCTTTGCTACAATTGGAACCAAGGGTCTAAGATTGGTGGATCTAGAACATTTTTGTGAAAGACTCTGGACATTACCATAGGCGTTACAGAATGCTCATGTTTGTTGAACTTGGAAATGAGTGTAGTTTATTGAGAGGAACAAGGTTCAGTGTTCTGCGATTCAATTTGGTTTATGTTTTTTAGAATTCCTGTGTGATTAGATGAAGAAATTAGAAAAAGGAATTGAGATTGAGAATGAGAATGAATTTGAATCGGGAAAATATGTTGTATGCAGTTTATATCTATATAAATTGTTTCTCTTCCTATCTAGTACACTGTTATCTATGTTAGAAGTTGTTTTGGCTTGGCAGATTATAGAATGTTAAGACATTGGTTTTGGGTCTAAACCCAACCACTCGGCTGAATAGAGGAGTTAGAGAAGAGCTGCTAATGTGGCAGTTAGTTAGGATATGTGAGTGGTTATAGGGAAAGGGGGAATGAGTGTAATCATCATTCAATATCTTTTATGTTAGACATCTTATGGGTTGGGCTGAGAGTTATCTCTTCTCTGAGCTTGCTCTGGGATTACAGGGGTCTGTCTTGTAATATTTCTTACTTTTTCTATAATAATACAGTTTTGATTTCTCTTGATCCCAAATTCTCATAGAATACCGTTTTTTGAGATCAATGAGAGATTTGTCTTGTATGCTGAGCGTATAAATGTCCTATTGCTGTTTGAATATTTTAGTAACATTTGTGAGAATAAATTGGATAATCATATTCATTTTCACTTCTAGCGAGAATTCTTCCTGTCTTGAATGTTTCTTTTTTACTTGGGATATTTGATGATGTAATTTGTAGAAACTTGTCAATAGTTTTTAGAGATGTGGGAAAGGTGTCGATCAGAGAGCTTTGTTATTTCCAATGAGGTGATGTAGGATATAAGTGTCTCAATTTAAGGCCTATATGACTGACTGGCTGTTAGATAATGTAGAGTGGTTGATAGGCTTGATGATGAATAAAAAAGCACTTAAAAGTCGGTGCTTTGATGGTGTAGTTTTGAAACAGAAATGGTTTATGTATGAATTGGTTACTAGTCTGGACTCTGAACCAACTTGTGGACTGTTTAGGTGACAACAGTTATGCAAATTTAGCTTTATGCCATAATGGTAATTATGATAAATTGCCAGAAAAGCGTTTTTTGTTTTTCATTTCAGAATTTCTTGTAAAGAAGCAATTTGGGGGCAAGGATTTAAGACTGTAACAGAAGTCATATTAGAATTTTGATGAGTAAGAAGAGGATTAGCTTATATATTGCATGGTAATTTGTGTGGTTGCGTGAAATGTAAAATATCAGTTCTAAATAATGTTCATAATGCTGACTTTTATTTTTCCCTTTTTTTTTATATCTTAATATGCTTTATGATTAAGGTGAAATACAAGATTCATATGGGTGTAGTTTCTTGACAATAATTTGTTTGGAGGTTCATTTTCTCTCTTATTCCTGCTGCAAGTGTTGTATGTTTTGTGTTTGCATAGACATGCTAAGAATAGCTAAGCTGGGGTGTTAAAAAATTATTTTATTAACTCTACTAATCTTGGCTTGTAGCTCATTAGGACTGAGGTGCATTGGTGGCTCATGTAGACAGGCTTAGCTTATAATCCATGTTGTAATAATTTTGAAGCAATTTTCTTTAGGAAGTAGAATGAGTAACTTGTAGACTTCACTTGGGAGATAAAGAAAGAAGGCAAAAGAGCATTCTATATAAGCAAATAAGCAATACAATTTGTGACATGTCTTTCTTAAGTCTCTACCGCTAAGTTTGTCTATTTCAATGTGGCTTTGTTCTAATCATTTAAAATATTTTGCAGCCGTTTCTTGCAGTGTCGGGGTCCATTTGCTAAGAGAAGGCATCCATTGGTGGACTTGACTGTTGTTTCAGAGATTAGAAGATGCCTTGACGAAGGGGTTGAATTTCAAGGTGAGTTGCTGAACTTCAGGAAAGATGGATCTCCACTTATGAACAGATTGCGGCTGACGCCTATATATGGAGATGATGAGATAACTCATGTCATTGGAATCCAGTTCTTCACTGAGGCAAACATTAATCTTGGTCCCCTTCCGGGTTCTACAATTAAGGAATCTACTAAATCATCAGATCAGTTTCATTATGTGCTTTCCTCATTGAATCCTCTTCCAGTGGCGGATCGTAATGTTACTCGTGGAGTTTGTGGGATATTGCAATTAAGTGATGAGGTATTGTCTCTCGAGATACTTGCTCGTTTAACACCTAGAGATATTGCATCAGTTGGTTCTGTTTGTAGGCGATTGTGTGAGCTAACAAAAAATGAAGACCTTTGGAGAATGGTGTGCCAAAATGCATGGGGCAGTGAAACTACACGTGTTTTAGAGACTGTGCCTGGTGCAAGGAGACTTGGATGGGGTCGGCTGGCAAGAGAACTGACCACTCTTGAAGCAGCAGCATGGAGGAAACTGACTGTTGGAGGTGCTGTTGAACCTTCACGCTGTAATTTTAGTGCTTGTGCAGTTGGTAATAGGGTTGTCCTATTTGGTGGTGAAGGGGTTAACATGCAACCTATGAATGATACCTTTGTATTGGATCTCAATTCTAGTAATCCTGAGTGGCAACATGTCCAGGTGAGTTCTCCTCCCCCTGGTCGGTGGGGTCACACACTTTCTTGTGTTAATGGTTCTCGTCTGGTTGTATTTGGAGGCTGTGGAAGGCAGGGCTTGCTCAATGATGTGTTTGTTCTGGACCTAGATGCAAAGCCTCCAACGTGGTGTGAAATTTCTGGATTGGCACCTCCACTTCCAAGATCTTGGCATAGCTCCTGTACTCTTGATGGTACTAAGTTGATAGTTTCTGGTGGCTGTGCTGATTCTGGGGTACTCTTGAGTGATACTTTCCTCCTTGATCTATCAATGGAGAAACCTGTCTGGAGAGAGATACCAGTGGCATGGACTCCACCTTCACGGCTGGGTCACACACTATCAGTTTATGGTGGTAGGAAAATACTGATGTTTGGGGGTCTGGCCAAGAGTGGGCCCCTGCGGTTTCACTCCAGTGATGTATTCACAATGGATTTAAGTGAGGAGGAGCCATGCTGGAGATGTGTAACGGGGAGTGGAATGCCAGGTGCTGGAAATCCTGGAGGCATAGCTCCTCCTCCTAGACTTGATCATGTGGCTGTCAGCCTTCCAGGTGGGAGAATTCTGATATTTGGTGGGTCTGTTGCGGGCCTTCATTCTGCCTCCCAGCTTTACATACTAGATCCAACTGATGAGAAGCCTACATGGAGAATCCTAAATGTACCTGGGCGCCCTCCAAGATTTGCTTGGGGACATAGTACATGTGTTGTTGGAGGGACAAGAGCTATTGTATTGGGTGGTCAAACTGGGGAGGAATGGATGCTAAGCGAGCTCCATGAACTTTCCTTGGCTAGTTCAGTCATCTAAAATCCAGTTAATAAACGAGCATGCTGTTGTGAGGGGAATGCTAAAATCATGATATCATTTTAAGGCGGAAAAGGTTTGTGTTGGTCACTGATAAGTCTTGACAAGTATTGCTCTGGTCAGAACATTTGTGTATTAAGTCATTTCTACAATGCATTTTATTTTATGGTTGATTCTGGCTCGAGAACTTTTCAATGAGCGACACAATACCATGTCTGGCGTTATTGAGGTTGTGCGAGACTTATCCCTTCAGTATGCACAATGAATTATTCTTCTGAGTAGATTATTAGTGTCTGATAACAATTAGGTAATATATTAGGGTAGTAGCTCACTTGATTTCCCCGTCTGTTGCTTTGTTCAAATTATGTAATTTGAACCGTGACAAAAGATAGAAAAAAGAAATATCATGTTTATAGTAACGTAATTAGGCCTATTGTATGTAATGGAAGTCTTCTGTTTCATGCGTTTGAACAAGTCAGCTGCATGGTCATAATTGGTTGTAATGGTTTGTGCCACTGCAAACAGGTGTATAGGGTAGGGGGCCCTGCAGCTTGTACATATTTTCCTTTATGTTGTGATAATATGGAGTATGGTAATATTTGTATGGTATATTGTTATTTTTCTTGTATGTTCTAGTACTATTGTGTGTTTGAAAGTATTGCTGTGAATATATTGTGTAGCCATGTTAAATCAATATATTTGTGACTAACATGGAACATTGAATATAAATGATCCAAATAAATGTTTTTTTGTTTTTAAACTTAGAGGAGTTAAAAAGTAAGGATTGTTCAGTAAGTTCAAAAAATGATATTTTTAAATATAAAGATACAATTATTTTGAAATATAACTATTCAACATGTATTTGAATTCTATGGATCTTGTATTGAGGATTAATTTTACTCAAGAAAATTATTTTTTTTTCATATCTTAGAATTAATGTTTTTCAATGAAATACGTTGGGCTCATTAACAGTATACGGGAATGCTTAAAGGGATCACGATTTTAGAGAGGGTGATTCGTGCACGATTGGAGGCTAAGCACTGGTCAAGAGATAGTGTTGCATATATGATACGGGGATGTTTACTTGCTGCTAGAAATGGTAGGCATTAGTTGATCTGTCTTCTGGCTAGTTAGGTTTTTTACTTTTTTTTTTTTTTTTTTTTTTCCCTCTCACATATTTCCTATTGGTTTTATCCTATTTTGAGCATTTTCGATGTATAAAAGACACCAAGTGCTTAGACTTACACCTTAGGGCATGGCTTGATCGACGTCTAAATATAATTTTAAAATATTTAGGAATTAAAATGATAGTAAATTTTAAACTTAAACATTTTATGTATATTGAGTTTTGTTTTTAATTTTTAAAACTAGTTTTATGTTATAATTGATATGCTGTATTTATGAAGGCTAAAGATAATATTTTGTTTAGTTTTTTAAATGTTTTTTTTTTGTTTTTAATTTTTATTTTTAGGAAGTATTTTTAAATGATAATATAACAACGACGTTAATAATTTATTAATTTATTATATTATCAAAGAATTAAGAAAATTATATTTTTTTTTGTTAAATTATTTTTTGAATCCATATTAATTAGTTTAATATATGTCGTGAATAGATAAAAACTTAAAAATATAACTTAATAAAAAAAATTAAACTTGATTATCTGTCATATTTTTTAAAGAAATGATAAGTTATTAAATTATTAAAATTATTGTGATGCTATTAATTAGTATTATTATTTTAAAATATAAATTATAATTTAAAAATTTAAATTTATAAAAGATTTTTAAAAAAATTAAAATAAAAAATATCTTATTTTATAAGAATAAAAAATTATTTATTATATTTTTTATTTTATCCAATAAATGACACTTTATTAACTTGTTCATGGAGAGTAGAAAACACTTTGTTAACTTGTTATATGAAAATGGTTTAATATATTAGTAGTTCCATGAAAATTTAGGAAATTTTAATTAGGTGGCTAAATTAACAAAAAATTGAAATTTGATTCTTGATCTTTTACAATTTTTGCAATTGGATCTTTAGAATTAGTAAACCTTTCATAAAGGATGGAGGCTACAGTGTGGATCACGATTTGAATTAATCTTATTATGATTGATGATTTTATACTGGATTTGCGCATCCATCCCTTTGACCACTCATCGCAGGAGTTTTGGGATCCCTGCAATGGAGATCAATGAGTTTAGGCTTGAAAAGGAAGCAGTGGAGGCATGGGGGCTTCATCGCCAAAACAGAAAAGGGTGAAAGGAACAAATAGGGAGAAGTAAGTGCCGCTCGATCACCATGCGTGTCCAAGTCGCAATGTTTGTGTTTGTTTCCTCGCAAGAGAGCAATGCACAACAAGAAAAACAAAGACCTTCCATCGCCAAATGCAGAGATGTTGATAGAGGCTGAAGAGAAGAAGAAACCTTTCACGATGCTTATAATGCACCACACGTCGACGTGGAGGTCAAGCTCGAAGTTGGTCAACGTGACGAAATATGTAGGGTACAAATTTTCATGTTTTTTTTTTTTAAATTATTCCTATTATTATGAGACATACTTCTATCTATTTTTTAAAATATTTTTATTAGTTATAATCATTTTTAAATACTTTTAAATATCTTGTGTCATATAACAAATAATATATAGTAAATAATGTTCACTTTTGCCTTTTAAAAAAATTGTAAATATTTTTATTGGGGTAGGTTGCAAAAGGTCCTAATTCGAACCTCGTTGTCCTTATTGTACATACAAATAAAAAAAGCTTTTTCATCGTCAATATATTGACTGTGTATGCAAATAGTCAAATTAAGTTTTCAAAATATTTTTTTTTATATAAAACAAAGTTAGACAATCAAATAGCCTATGACATTATTATATTCCACTTACTATCTTCTATGTCCCTATATATAAGATCTTTTTATAGAAAATTGTTTGTTTCATGGTACTTATTTCTAATCGTCTCTTATATTTATTATTTTTAAAAAATATTCTTAATTAATTAACAAACTCTTTAACTAAAAAAATATATATTAAAAATTAAAACGATAAACTCTTTCTTTCTCTTATTAAGATTCAAGAAAATGAGGAGTTACAAATTATATAATCATGATTCTCTTTGTCCAAACACTAATTAATTAAGTAGAAGTGTGGAAGGAAAGATAATTAATTTAAATAATATTAAAGAAAATTCTGGAAGAACTAAACAAATAAAAAATATTTAATCTAACTATCTAAATTAACCGATCTTTTTAAAATTTTTGAATTAGTTAAAGTAGTTATATATATATATATATATATGTATATATAAACAAAAGTATTATTAAACTAAAAAATATTCATAATTAAGAATATTTTGTTAAAAAATTATTAATATAAAAGATATTCTAAACGGGTTCTTGTTAAGAGGACAAGCGTACCTTTTAATTTGTTCCTTATAAAAAAGGATGAAGGAAGTATTTCATTCTCTACGAAATGACGTAAAAAACTTCTCACTTCGTTATTAGTTGCTTTCCTCTCTCTGTTATATGGTCATTGCCAGCAGAATAGAACGTCAAATTTTGCTTATTCTTGAATATATCTTTATTAATTAAGAGGGAAGGTTCCATGAACTACAAATGAGTTTCATTATACGACAAACGTCGAAAATCCAAGAGGGAAATGTTAAGAAAGTAGAAATCCAAAATGTATTACTTGTCGTTAGAGATTTTGTTCATATGTTAACTTCAACTTAATTGGTTCGGCTCTATGAATTTTGCTTTGAAAGAACTTGACAGCACTGGTTTGTGAATACATGGGGAATAGTTCTCTTGACAAGTATCTGTTTAATCAAAACAAGACCATAGGATTTGAAAGGCTACATGAGATTCCAGTTGGGATAGCCCAAGGCATTGCTTATTTGCATGAAGAGTGCAAATAAACAATAATACACTATGACATCAAACCAGGAAATATTGTCTTGGATGGAAACTTCAATCCTAAAGTTGCTGATTTTGGTTTAGCCAAACTTTGCACCTGACAAAATACTCATACTCATCTAACCATGACAAGGAGTAGGGGGACTCCTGGTTATGCTGCACCTGAACACTGGATGCCTAATTTTCCTGTGACTCACAAGTGGGATCTTTACAGTTTTGGAATGCTTTTATTTGAAATCATAGGCAGGATAAGAAACCTTGGTGTTGAAGTTCTTGAAAGCCAGGAGTGGTTTCCATTGTAGGTTTGGAAAAGATTTGATGCTGGAGAATTTGAGGAGTTGATAACAGCATGTGGGATAGAGGAGAAAAATAGGGAGATAACAGAGAGAAGAATGGTTAATGTAGCTGTATCGTGTGTTCAGTATAGACCAGATTCAAGGCCTATAATGAGTGATGTGGTGAAAATGTTGGAAGCTAGGTTCAGTGGAAATTCCGAAACCTTTGAACCCATTTCAGCCATTTATGGATGGGAATTTCATTGCTCATCCAGTCAAAGTGCCACTGATCTACACTCCAGATACTAGCGGTTCTTCTGTTGTGGTAACTGACTCTAGCATTCTACATGCTACTCATAATATGACATTGGATTAGCCTCTAGTCAGGATTGATGATAGACCTATGCTACTTGATGGAATATTTCATAGGTTAAATGATCTGTATAATATTTTCCTGTCTGCTAGTTTGATTCTAGTAAATCCAATTGTTCATGTGTACTTGTTTATTTTTTTTACCATGATGTTCTTTTCTATTTGCCTCTAATCTATTCGGCAAACAACCAAATATTGGCACGAAAATGATATAGGCGGGTCAATCAGCAACTTTACCTCAGCTAAGGTTTTAAAAAATGGAATGTGATTGGTGCTATAACATTAAGGTTTTTGAGGTCTCTATAACTGCTATTACAGCTGTATTTGCCGCGTGATATCAAGAAACGGGACAAAATCATGACCACAGCTTAAAATATTGACCTCACCTATAGCTAACATTTTACAGTATCTAAATTTATAAAAATTCTCCTCCAATACAAATTGTTTTGTTTGTCTTTTTCCCATGCAAACGTGTCAATTTCACCTCATACTGCAGCTGCTCTGTGGATGAATGTATTCTGTTCCCATGTATCATAGAAATCAAACTTTGGAACCGTTTTTTAATTTATTTTTGACTCAACTATGTTTTTCATTCTTGAAAAATTTATAAATTTTGTTTTTATCTCTATTATTTTTATTTTATTTTGTTTCTAAAATACTTTGAATAACACTTTAAACAATAAAACAAAGAGATTTAGATAGTACTTTAAGAATAAAAATCAAATAAAAATTTATTAAAGACAAAAAATAAAATTTATAAGTTTATTAGAAATCAAAAATATATTTAAGTCATTTATTTTATTCTTAATCATTGAAATGGATGCATAGGAAATTTACATGAAAAAAAAAATTTCATCCGTGAACCGGAGGCATCTGTATGTACTGTGAATGGTAAATAAAAAATTGGCAAAGCAAAAATAGGTATGCAAGTCATTGTCTGTTTTAAAGCCTGAAAGCATATTGAGCTTCCTTAGACGCCTAGACCCATAAAAGAGTTTCTCTTCAAAAGTTTGGTTAAAGGCATAACAATTGAAGCATAATTCTAAACAATTTATGGTAAGCCTAGAAATCTCATGATTGTCTTCACTGACTTTGGAACAGGCCAATCAACTACTTCTTCAATTTTGGATTTATCAGTAGATACTGCCTATGCTGAAACCACATGTCCTCGGTACTTGACGTACTAGGAGCCATAAACACAGCTGGCTGCCTTCAAGAACAATTGGTGGATATCTTGTACTGGTATGTGTTTTGGGTACAATACGGATATGTGCTCAATTCTAAATGTTTTGGTGATTCCATTTGTTAAACATCTATTATGCATACCATGTGAGTACATGAATTTTAAAGTATACATCCGTCAAAATTGGCGCTCTAATAATAGCAATTCAAAGACACATTTGAGATGATGCAAAAGCTAAGTGAAAATTCCAAGATTGCAAAATCTTCTTGATTTTTCGTGTTATGTGGGACGATTCCATGAACTGCCAATGCCTTTTGCTTTTCATATACAGCTAGTGTCCACAGCATAGGAGAATGGTACTAGGAAAGTGGAAATTTAAAACAGTATTTTTTTTGTTGAAGATTACAATTGTAATTATGTTTGTTTTAGACTTTAGATGATTGATAATGAAACGGTATATGCGATTCCTTGGTTTGAAATTTATGAAGATATATATGATTATTTTTTTTTTAATAATGACTTGGATTTTGCATATAATTTTTGCTAATTTGCCACTTCTCTTCACTTCGTTTCTCACTATGACTTTGGAATTTTGAATACCTATCTTCTGTATAATGTTAAGCCCAGGTCACATTATACTTGTGATAGTCCTCATCTTGGGTAGGATTTTAACCTGTTATATTACTTTGTTTTCATCTTCTGTTCCGTTGGTTTTTTAGTCAACAGATTTCTAATCGAATACCAACATTTTGCAATTGAGATTGCAGTGAAGATATGCATTTTTGTTTGCGAATGCCGAAAAAGCTTTCCGAAGGACAGTAAATTAGTTAGTCCAGACTCAATTTCTGACACTGACTATGGATAAGTTCTTGAATGATAGGGAAAGGGAGAAGCCAATCGGGTTTACTGGTAACTACTCTTACTTGTTGGGATCAGTAGGCTTTGGAGCTGTTTATAAGGGAATTTTGCATATAAAACCCACATCATATCCACTACTGTATTTTTGATTTCTTATCAACAAATTAATGTAAAGCATGGATCCTGGGGCTTTCATAGCCATATTATCTGGTAGGATTTTAACACATTATATTTATCTGTCTTGTTATTGTTCTATGTTGTTTTTCATTGGTTTTGTCAAAAAATTCTGACTGTATATTAACATGTTGCAGCTTTGTTACTGTTGTGGATGACTTTTAGGCGTTTGGGTATCTAACCAAGATTCAACACAGAGACTGATAGCAGTTCCGACATGCATTTTCTGACTCTCACTATAGACAAATTTCTGAGTAATATGGAAAGAGAAAAGCCAATCAGGTTTACTGATAAGCAGCTCGGGATTGCAACTGATAACTACTCTACATTGTTGGGGTCAGGAGGTTTCGGAGAAGTTTATAAAGGAAAGTTAGGTGACGGTACCACAGTGGCTGTGAAGGTTCTACGAGGGAATTCTGACAGGAGGATTGAGGAACAGTTTATGGCAGAAGTGGGTACCATTGGAAAACTTCATCATTTCAATCTAGTTCAGTTGTATGGATTCTGCTTTGAAAGAGACCTTGTAGCACTGGTTTATGAGTACATGGGGAATGGATCTCTTGACAGGTATCTGTTCCATGAAAAGAAGACCTTAGGATATGAAAAGCTTTATGACATTGCAGTTGGGACATCCAGAGGCATCACGTACTTGCACGAAGATTGCAAACAAAGAATAATCCACTATGACATCAAACCAGGAAATATTCTTTTGGACAGCAACTTCAATCCTAAAGTTGCTGATTTTGGATTGGCCAAGCTTTGCAGTTGGGAAAATACTCGTATAACCATGACAGGAGGTAGGGGCACTCCTGGTTATGTTGCACCTGAGCTTTGGATGCCACTTCCTGTAACTCACAAGTGTGATGTTTACAGCTTTGGAATGCTGTTATTTGAAATCATAGGCAGGAGAAGAAACCTTGATATTAACCTTCCAGAAAGCCAAGAGTGGTTTCCAGTATGGGTTTGGAAAAGATTTGATGCTGGAGAATTGGGAGAGTTAATAAAGGCTTGTGAAATAGGGGAGATGCATAAGGAAATGGCTGAAAGAATGGTTAACGTAGCTTTGTCATGTGTTCAGTACAGGCCAGAATAAAGATCAATAATGAGTGATGTGGTTAAAATGTTGGAAGGTTCAGTGAAAATTTCTAAACCTTCGAACCCATTTACGCATATTACAAATGGGATTTTCCCTGGTCTTTCAGTCCAAGCATCACAAACAAATGCTAATCCAAATATTAATTCTGACTCTTCTGCCATGGTAACCAAACTAGGCACCGTATATGATACTCGTATGAGTGAGGCATGATGACATTGAAATTTCCTCAACCAATGATGATGAACGATAGTGGAGATTTGATGAATGTTTTCCATTTCTTAAAAAGATTATGAAATATTTCTTTTCTATTATTGTATGTATTTAATTGTCCTACATATTTGGTTGATATTTGATAGAAATCTAGTTTCTTTACTAGAAAGAACAGTGAAGATCTATCCAATTTACAGAATAGAACACACACTAAAAAACTTTCACATGTATCTTCTAATGCCCAAATGCTAAAAGGCCCAATCCTCTCACGAATGCTAAGATTATCTCTTTCTTCATCAACCTTCGTATTTATAGGCAACCTACTTTCTTCAACCAACTACCTAATTAACTAACTAATGCAACTAATTGTTGGGTATCTATCAATGTCTTTTTATTTTCTTCTCCTTAATATCTAAAATAAACAAATTTATTTAGTATGTGAATAAAAGAAGTATAGCTATGAAGCACCAGCTCCAATATCGACACTAACTCTGACATGACTAATGTCTAAAATATATGACACTCTAAGACTGCATATATGTATATATAGTCATTGAGAATTGAATTTATGCATTCACATCCTAAAAGTAAAGTTGTTAAGCTTTACATTTTTCATATGATAATAACCTTCACAAAAAGAATTCTAGGAGTGAATGATGGGTCATTTCACAATGCAATTCTTACAAAAAATATCCAAGATAAGAAGATGAAATATATCTCTTAAAACAGCTAGTTAAATTCTATAATAATGAGTGTCACAAAAAACATGCTAAGAGGCATCGTTTTGCTAGTTGTCTCAGAAAGTAAAAGATCTAATCTAAAGTTGGTGATCTCCTCGATCATCTTGATTAAAAAACATAGCCTCTAGTTCTAGTTTATCAAGTGACAAATTAGCAACTTGAAGCATTCAATTCTCATCCAGTGATCCAAATTCATCTCTAGTTATATCCCACATTTTTGTTTCTTCTTGGTGATATTGTGGAGAGTTTCTTCAAAATGGATGAAGATTACTATGAACAAATACTAAATCTTCTATCCTGTGTGGTGCCATTTTGTTTCTCTTTATAGAATGTACGAAAGAGTATGTACTCCAATTTCTTTCACAACATGATGATGAACATGACTACCTAAGTAGCTTAAGGGCAACCTTTTGAATATTGGAGGATGAACACCATGAACAAGCCACCAAGTCTTTGCATCTATCTTTACCCCTATCACTTAAAGAGTCAATGTCATCAAAACCTTCCCTTCCATCTGAAAAATTTGCAAACTCCACTTGAACTTGCTTCCTCACATCTGCATGAATAAAGTTTCTTTTAAAGCACTTCATCCTTTCATGAATAACTTCTATATCTTGATGTGGAGGAATTCTATTAGAATCTTCAATTAGTCATTCATGACAATAGTATCTACAATATAAAAAAATATGATTATAAAGTTAATATAACCTATAGAAATGTAACTAAAAACTTTGATCACTAAAAATAATATTTAGCACTTTGGGTTTAAAGAATGAACTAAACAATGGAGGAGTGTACTACTCATGGTCCAACGATCAATTAATATGGAGTCCACAACCTCATAAAAGGTGGATTCTTCACTTTTCACCTTTTTTTCATGTTGTTATATGACTTTCGTTACCTTTACAATCATTGAATCCCATATTTCATATACTAAACGGAGAGATGAAACTTTTGTGTCCATTCTTCTTAGAACATCATAAATGGGACTAGTGAAAGAAAGGATGTAATCAAATATGTTCCACCAAATATCATCCAACAAAGTGTCCTTTACAAATTTAGCTTTTCCAACATCATTTTTCTTGTAAGAAGACCATTCCTTACTACTATCCATCTCTTGGAGTCCCTTCTTCAAGTGCCTAAACCTATTGAGCATTATTATAGTAGAGGCAAACTGTGTTGGAGCAATAGAAAACAACTTCAATGAGTTGAATGTATTGAAAATGGACAATCTCATAGAGTGGTCCATGATAAAAATTTTAATATACGTAGCAGCTTCTGCAACTTCTATGATCCAAGAACATTCTTGATAAGTAACATTATTTTTTTTAGTGTTCTTAGCTACACAAATATTTTTCAAAGGTTTAGGATGTGTACAACACAAGGAGTCCAATGAATGAAGTGGCCTTACACATAGCTACATAATCGGTCACAATTTGTACCAGATATGAGACACCAACCTCTATAATTACATCTCTAATTTGTTTGGCAATGAAATCTTTATCTTTTACTTCACTAGAGCAATCTATAGCCTTCAAAAATATAGGTCCACTCTTTGTAACTGTCATGAAATTAATGAGATGTCTTCTTTGAGGATCATTCCTCCCATCACTAACAATACTCACAATTTTTTGATTCCATGTTTTTTTATAGCCTCTCCACATGTCTTCTCTCTTTATGAAGCAAGTTTGTTCTTAACTTATTGTAACTTGGAAGTTGATATCCACTTATAAAATTGTTGGTAGCAAAAGAAAATGTTCTCCTATAATAAGGATATCTTGCTTAATGAAATGGGAACCTTGACGAGTAGAACATCCTAGCAATTTCATAATCAAGTCAATCTCTTGCGTTCATATTGAAAGCATTTTTTACATCACTAGATATTTTTCTCTTGTTTTGATTAACACCAACATCTTCGGATAACCAAATTTTGTTTTCATTAGAAATTGCAAGCAAAGAAACAATTTTTGCTTTTGATTTCTATATCCTCAATGCAACCTCATTGTCCATCTTCTTCAATTCTATAAGTTCAGTAATCTTTATTAGGTGTGTTTTTACTCTAGTGTAAGACCCATTAAAGTTTAGATAACAAATATTGCTGAGTTCATAGTTCCCACCAACAGCACCACTTACATTTTACAACTTTGTTACATAATTCCATAAAGGTTTAGTATCATCCTCATTTTCTTTGGCTTGACTAGAATTACTTATTTGATTTCTACAATACTCATAAAAACAGTTAAGTTCCTAATGCATAAAGATTAATTAAGGCAAAAAAAATCAATTAGAAATGCAAGCTATGTAGACTTTATTACATAAAAACATGAAAAGGTATTATATCATAATTGTAGAACTAAATGTATTATAATGTAGTGTGCAGTATTATAGATTTAAAACTAAATCATTGATTATAATCTAAGAATTATTTTGCTCCAAAAAGAAAAAAAAAAAAAAAACTAGGTACATTTGCAGTATAAACTACGGACTCGTGGAAAACCATTACGCAGATGCAGCAAGCCAACAAATCATAAAGTAAAAGGATAATAAAGAAAAGACACGAGAACAATGCTTTCCTGCACAATGACACAAAACTATAGCAACAAAATAGGGGAAAAGATTCAAAAGAATACTTTCACAATTTACAAACCTAAAGAAGGATTGTCATGGAGGCACGACAGAGGAATAACAATTGACGGCAACGCAAGCGGTGGAGGCACAATACAGTGGTTGACGACAACGCAACAGATTCATAGAG
Organism: Pachyrhizus erosus; assembly: GCA_026544285.1. Classification (NCBI taxonomy): domain Eukaryota; kingdom Viridiplantae; phylum Streptophyta; class Magnoliopsida; order Fabales; family Fabaceae; genus Pachyrhizus; species Pachyrhizus erosus. The sequence goes on along the minus strand of JAMLFT010000715.1, from coordinate 16,895 downwards.
TAGTCGGTGCAAAAGAGAAGGAGAGGGAGGGTTTCGAACGTGTAATGTAATGTTTCAGTTTCCAATCTCTCATATGATTATAATTTTTTTTTTAATTTTATAATATTTAACTCCACAGGTGTCGTAGAGGTAAACCGTGTTGGCTAATTTTTTATTTGTGTCAAGTCGTGTCTGAGATGAAAAAAATTGAAGTGTCAGACACGTGACACGTGACACACAACTTTTGGGCCGTGTTGGTGCTTCTCAAAAGTATAGGCAAGTAAATATCTAGAGTAGGACCTTGATCAACAACATTAGCAAAAAAAAAAAAAAAAAAGTCTAAATTTGTACAAAAGCTCTATCAATGTATAATTTGCTGTCCAAATTACATCCTCCTTAGTCTCATAAAATATTTTATATTTTCACAAATTATTTTTGGTTTAGTCATGCATTGCTAACGAAAAATACTCATATACTCCTGTATGACATCATGACATGACACGACTCTCCGTGCATAACAGCATTAACAACTCGGTGTGCATGTTTCCCAATACATGCTTTGTCACATACATGACAACTTCTATGGATTTGCATGTACGTTCCCATTGCGTGCGTTGATTCACGTCATGAATATCGTATGTCTCTCATGTACAATTTCACCTTATAAAGAAAGAGAAATGGCTTTTTACCTCATACAAATCAAATACCATACAACAAAATCACACAATGCATCAGATACTTTTCTCTTTCGTGAGTAATTTCACAAAGTCCCAAAATTTTAACGAGTTTTATGTGATTCATTAACTCATAAGTTTTACGGTTCAATGTGGTTCATAGTCCTTAAATCTCATTTGCAATAGTTCCTAATTAATTTCTAAGTTCAAGTTTGATAATTACAGTCTCCAAGTCAAGATACCTATAATTTATTAAGTTTCAACTAATTAAAATGATTTATACTTTTATTAGGATTTATTTATTGTTTTCACAATAAATTTAATTTTTACATTCTAACAATTTTACTAATTATAATTGCACTCTTATAGAGAGTCCACTTGTTCTTATTCCACAATCAATAAACAAAGCATAAATTAAATAGATCACACCACACAATTTGATTATAGCACATATATTGTCCAAAGATCACAATCCCTCTTGATCTAAAAAATCATATAATTTAACAGTATAAATTTCAGTATGTAGATCAATTTATAACTGAATCAATTCACAGAAAATTAGCAAATTATAAAATTAATTAAACCCAAGGTTGTGGACCTTGTAGAGAGAAAATGCATTATGTTGGTTAGCCTCAGGCTCAACACAGTGCTAAATTCACAAATAAAATATCATTTGGAGATGAACTCAACACGTTGAATACACATAAATACAGGATTGGAGAAAATAAATAAAATAGCAATCCTAACTAGAATGCAACGAATTTTTACAGGGAATCTAGAAATTGTGTCTAATAATACATATAGCTTTCTCAGAAATTAATTTGTATAAGAAATACCACTTTCTAATTTTTCTTTTTGGGTTGACAGGGTACAAAACATCCACTAAAACCGGATTGTAGTAATTTTAAAAAAATAAAAAACCTTGACCAAATTTGATGAAATTATGAGGGAAATCCAAAAATCATGTTTAATTCAATATATATTTTTACCAGATTTTATTTTGCACCAAAAATTACATTTTTCATTTTCTTAATTCCAGAAGGCAGTTTCTGACTTTTTCAAAGAAGGGTCCTTAAAAATTGAAAAACGAACCCAAAAATTCCAAAAACAGAAAAAAAATCACAGGCCATATAAAATACTCATAAATCATAATATATTTTTCATATAATTTTTTCACAATAAAAAGTATTTATTTTTCATATATAAAATGTTTTGAACAAAATATTAGTCAAATAAAATAAATATAGTTAAAATTTAGTTAAACAAAACAGAAAAATCCCAGAAAATTCAAGAACACTTTTTATACCCAAAAAATACCATCCATGGTCTCAGTTTACTCAAAAAATCACTATAATGAAAATTCATGTACAAACTAAAAAGAAGACAGAAACAGGCTGCGTGTAAATAAAATTACTTTTAAAATAGAAGGAGTGTCCGAAAAATTCTATAAAACTTTTCACGAGTTCCAGTTACAGGAAATACTTCAAAAATGGTCTCTGATAATCAAGGAGATGCACGAAATAATTTACACATTTTTCTCAGCACAGAACAGTAGCATCAACAAAACATAATGCATACATGTCCAATAGAACAAGGGATAAATGATCATTTTCTTGTGTTGTATGTTCAAAGGCAAAAATTTGATGTTCTTATACTACTATACATATATCTATCAATTTCTATTGCAAATAAGACTACTTCATACCCTAAATGAAAATTAAATAAAAATATAAATAACAATTAAAGAAAATGCACTAATTAACAAAATTAGATTTACAAAATATAAAATTACCAATTCTGAATTCATAGTCCTTTAAATTAGGAGATAAAACACAACTAAGTTTTTGTTTTTTTACATACATCCATAATTATTTACATGTTAATCTTATTTTGACCGATATGGTCCGGTATACAAAATCTATTAAACAGTTTCTATTTTTTTTAATTTCTTGTCAGGTGAAAATGCCCTTTTGCCACAAAACCAAATTTATGGGCGTTGACGCATGCAGTTACAAAACCAAATTTATGGGCGTTGATTCTATTGGTCATATATATGAGAATGTCTTTTGTATACATTGTATTAGCAATAGCCAGTAGGTTCCCTTGGAGTATGGTTTGGTCTTTTCACTTATATATCTATTTCATATGCTACCCAGTCAAACAATTATTTTTGCCATCATTATTGTGAATTTGTGGTATTTTCAAAGAAATTGCTTTCTAAACTAAAAGACATGTATGTGCAAGACTTGACTTATGAACCCTAAAACCCAAACCATCATTTAGCTATGTATTAAGGACCAATAACCACATAGACATCAATTATTCATTTTTGGTCCAAGAGAAGGAAGAAACGGGTATTGTATTTCTCTTATCACATCCTCGTCTTTCCCCATGTTAACTTTCTAGATATCAAGTTTCTGTTTTATAAACTAAGTTTTCGACTACATTTCTAACTTTCTTTTTCTTCCCATTTACCTTGTGCCTCTTGCATGTTCCAGTGTAGAGACAAATCGATTTGGAAAGATCCACTGTGCACATGTTCCAATCCAACACCATGCTTTGCCTCTGAATTAAATTGTTTGGGAGATTGAACATATTGTTTTTCTCTGTCTTTCAGTTAATTACAAAGCAGGGTGTAAAGGAAAGAAAAAAACCCATGTCAGACAACAATATTCTTCAAATAAAGTACGATGTTTTTGTTAGCTTCAAGGGCAAGGATATCCGCCACGGGTTGCTTAGCCATTTGACTGAGGCTTTTGACAGAATGAAAATAAATGCCTTTGTAGATGACACAACTCTTAAGAAAGGAGAAGAAATGTGGCCATCACTTGTTAGAGCAATTGAAGGATCATCCATTTCGTTGATCATATTTTCACAAGGCTATGCTTCTTCACGTTGGTGTTTAAAAGAACTAACGAAGATACATGATTGCAGAGAGAAATATGAACTTATTGTAATCCCTGTATTCTATCAAGTAGAACGCAGTGATGTACGATATCAATTGGGGAGTTATAAGAAAGCATTTGATAAGCATGAAATCAAACATAGGACTGAGGTGCAACACTGGAGACGTGCTTTGGATATATGTGCTGATTTAACCGGAATTGACTCATCAACATTTCAGTAAGCTCTTTTTCCCTTACAAGTTTCATTTTTTCTAGTTGTTATATGTAGATTATGTTTTTTCTTCTTTTTTTTTTTTCTTTCTATCAAATATTTTTCAAACCGACTAAATCAAAATGAACAAAATAATATAGGATTAAAACAAAAACAGAATATATATGGATATATATAATAGAAGAATTAAAACAAAATAATAATAAAATTTTACAAAACCCAAAAGTCAAACAAAAAGTTTTTAAGGACCAAAATTGAAATACGATTATATTTCAAGTATCAAAAACATTATTACACATATTTGCTTTTCATATTAAGGAATCCTTTCTATAAATTCCAATACTTCTTAAAGCTATGTTAATTACTTAATAATTTTATATATTATAGGAATTTGATTGATTAAGCTGTTAAATTATAATTACGTATTATTTTTATTATTCATGTAATTTTATGAATATAAAACATTAATAAAAATAGATCAAATAATTTATATTTTAATATATTTTAAAAAAAAATATAATGTTGATTTTGATTTATATGAATGAAGCATAAGTAGAAAAAAAAAGAATCAAGTTACTCCATAAATAACTTCAACAGAATTATTTCTCATTTTTATTATTTATTTTTTCTAAATCTAATATTTAAAATTAGTTACTCATTATAATAATTAAATTTTAAAAAATAAAATATAAGAATTAACAATAACTCTTTTAAAATTATATATATATAAAAGAAAAAATTGACTAAAAAGTAATAACTTGAAACTAAATCGCGTTGGTTCTGCCACCCAAGAGTGTGATAATAATGTTGAAATCTAATCCTATAATATGTCATCCTTTGTCTTTCGTTCAACATTGTCTAACGTTGCAAGTAATTTTTAAGAATTAAAAATAAATTGTAATGAGATTTTTTTAACCTCCTGCATTCCCAAATCAAAACCAAAATTAATATAATAGTACCATGTGATTTTCATAATATAGCTTAGAATAAGATTTACACAGTTATCATTGAAAATAGAAAACAAGGTCTATTAGAAAGAGTAATGTGTATAATTAAGAGAATGAATAAGAACATGGTTGAGTAAGTTTATTCAGAGGTATTTATAAAAAAATGAAAATAAAAAAATATTTTTTTTTATAAATTAAAATCAATGAAAAAACACATTTTAATTTTTTCTTTTAAAACTTCTACACAAACTTACTTAAACAAGTCATAAGTCATTTGGTGCCTTAACATTTCTCTTATATTTATAATATTATCAATTAGTACAGATAGATAGGCACACGCGATATATATATAAAAAAATGATAAAATTATCCATATACAGACCAAGCTCTTTAATATACGGTTAGAAAGTACTATATTGTGGATTCGTCTCATTTTAAAAGTGACTTAAAAGTCACATATGTTTAACCAATTTTATATGCACCTGAATCATAGTCAAGCTATAGTTCACATACCACCTTCATCAGTTCTTACTAAATGCTACCTTTTACTGCTTCAATTTTGATTTCTTTTTTCTTTCAACTGCAAGCCTAAAAGATTATAAAACACTAAGACAAAATCCAATGTAACATAGTTTGAATACATAAGAGTATGCTATATGGAAGGACTCCTTGATCGCTTTGTTTTTTCTTATTTCTCATCTTAGGCAAAAGAGCTAAATAGATCTTTTTGTTAATATTAGGATATCAATAAAGCTGTTTGCAAACTATTAGTAAATTAAGAAGGAAAATTGCAAAATAATAAATGGTTAACGATGTAGCTGTTAAAATTGAGTCGTGAATTACAATTAAAGGCTATGGTAAATTTTAGAACTCTAGATGAAATTTGAAACTAAATTTATTAAGTAATTATTGTACAATGTTAACGGATGACTTCTTATCCATCTTAGAAACTAAATATAATAAATTGATTAGGAGAAAATTAAAAATTGAAGTATTGACTCACTTTGCAGCCCAACCTTTAAAATGCTAACGTGTCAAGAAAGAATGAGCTTCGTTGTCAACGTCATGTTTGATGTTTCAGGATTTATATATTATATAAATAGATTTAATTTTCATGCATCGTGAGTGTGAAAATTTTTATGTCAACTATTTATAAATCACTCTATTAAAAGATTTTTAAAATAATTACTCTAAAATTCAACGATCTTATCACCCATATCAATCCATAAATACATAGATACACACATGTACATGTACACACAAGTGTGCACATATACACTTTCAATAATTAATTAAATTCTTTAATATATAATAAGTGAAAGATTGTTTTCAACAAAATATATGTTTTTAAAATACCACTATGCTAAAATTTTGAAAGACAACCCATGTTTTGTTGGTCCATTGAATTTAGTGGTTAAATTACAATCTAGTGATACATTTAAATGTATTTCAATTCCTAAATGATATTTTTTTTTTAAAAAGATTTCTATATCTAAGAAATCTTTTTATTAAATTTTAGCACTTGGACTATTAAGCAATTCCCACTAAAAAGATGAAAAACAAATAAAGGGTAATTTTCCTCGAGTATTTTGATCAACCACTTCCTAAACAAACATTCCAATGAGTGAGATAATATTAACAATATTGGTTTTAACATGCACTTTCCCTCCCTTTGTGTGTGCCATACAGAAATAATGCTAAATTGATTAAAGAAATTGTCAACCTTGTGCTGGAGAAGTTGGATAAATCTCCGACTGTTGCCATACATAAATTTCTGACTACTATGGAACGAGAAAAGCCAATCAAGTTTACTAGTGAGCAACTCTGGATTGCAACTGATAACTACTCTACATTGTTGGGGTCAGGAGCTTTTGGGGAAGTTTATGAAGGAGGTTTAAGTGATGGAACCGCTATGGCTGTCAAGATTCTACGTGGGAATTCTGATAAGAGAATTGAGGAACAGTTTATGGCAGAGGTGGGTACAATTGGAAAAATTCATCATTTCAATCTAGTTCAGTTGTATGGATTCTGCGTTGAAAGAGACATGAGAGCACTGGTTTATGAGTACATGGAGAATGGATCTCTTGACAGGTATTTGTTCCATGAAAAGAAGGCATTAGGATATGAAAAGCTTTATGAGATTGCACTTGGGACAGCCAGAGGCATTGCATACATGCATGAAGGTTGCAGACAAAGAATAATCCACTATGACATCAAACCAGGAAATATTCTTTTGGACAGCAACTTCAATCCTAAAGTTGCTGATTTTGGATTGGCCAAGCTTTGCAGTTGGGAAAATACTCGTATAACCATGACAGGAGGTAGGGGCACTCCTGGTTATGTTGCACCTGAGCTTTGGATGCCACTTCCTGTAACTCACAAGTGTGATGTTTACAGCTTTGGAATGCTGTTATTTGAAATCATAGGCAGGAGAAGAAACCTTGATATTAACCTTCCAGAAAGCCAAGAGTGGTTTCCAGTATGGGTTTGGAAAAGATTTGATGCTGGAGAATTGGGAGAGTTAATAATGGCTTGTGAAATAGGGGAGAGGCACAAGGAAATGGCTGAAAGAATGGTTAATGTAGCTTTGTCATGTGTACAGTATAGACCACAATCAAGACCAATAATGAGTGATGTGGTTAAAATGTTAGAAGGTTCAATGGAAATTTCTAAACCTTTGAACCCATTTTGGCATATGATGGATGAGACTTTCGCTGGACTTTCAATCCAAGCATCACAGATCGATGCTAATACAAGTATTAATTCTAGCTCTTCTACTACGGTAATTGAACCAGACATTGTATGATTCTCCTATGATGAGGAATGATAACATTCAGTTGGCCTCTGCTAATGGTGAATTGGTGATGAATGAGATGGCCTGTATGATGCAAGTTTTCTATTGCTTAATGAAGTCATGAATATTTCTTTTCTATTATTGTATCTGTTTACATTTCCTTTTGGTTTTTCCTCTGCACTATCTATATTGAACTAATTTATTTAGCAAGTCAAGCAAAGATGTATAGGAAAGTAAATAGCTAGAGTAGGATCATGAACGACAGCATCAGCTATAATAAAATGCCTAAATTTGTCCAAAACCTGTCAATTCAAATTTTTCTGTCCAAATAAGGTTTTGTATAGTCTGAAAAAATATTTTTTGATTTCAAAAATTATTTTGATTTAGTCATGCTTTGCAAATTAAAATACTCATAACCATGATTGGAGGAAGGGGAACTCCTGGTTGTGCTTCACCTAAGCTTCAAATGTCATTTCCAGTAACTCAAATGCAATGTTTACGGCTTTGGAATTGTTAGAAGATGACGTATGAATATGGATATAAGACTGAACAAAAAAACTTAACAAACTATGTTGTAAGGCTAAATAGATTATACATCAAATTGTACATGATCTAACAGATGAAACAAACAACTAAAAAAAATAAAAATAAATAAAAGTTATGAATTACAAAATAGAAGCCTCACACAAAAGGAAGTAAAACTGATTGATATGTTTCACTATTGCAACATTGATAAAGGGATACAATATGAGCTTTATCTAAAAAGTCCCCTATTGGATAAAGGAAAAAGTAATCATAACTTAACTAAAAGAAAACATCATTAGCCTACTATTATAGTTGTTTTTTTTTAGCATAAACAACCTTTAAACCAACTTTATAAACATCCTAAAAAGTTACAGAGTCATTAAGAAATTTCATAATAACAGTTTGGAAAAATCTCAAATTCCAACACTACTTGAGATTTTTCTTCAATACTTCAAGCTTTGATCTTAACATATTCCCACATCTATAGAGGATCAATTGGAAATAGAAATCATCTACATCCCCTTGATTGAAAAAAATTATATCATCTAGAGTAAGAATGCTTGCAACTACTTTAAACCAGTTTTTTATCACGAAGGATCTTAACTTTAAGTGTCAAATGAGTCATGACAATTGTAGCAACATTATCAACATTGTACTTCACCAAGAAATTTATTGTTGACTTGATAAGAAAAAGTATATCCCAACAAGGTTTCTCCAATTAAGAGATTTATGTTTTGCATTTGCAAAAGTAATGGTCATAATTGTTGCAACTTCCATGACTCACAAAAGAAGATTCAACATAATACCAAAAAAGTTCAAAAAATTGTTCTTTTTCTTTTTCTCCTTCTTCTCCTCTTCCTCAACTATTGTAGTGGATCCATTTGAATCACACTCCATAGTTTGAAATACCTTTTCAACTAGCAACATGTGAAAGTAATTTACTTTCTTTGAAATAGCATATAGGTTTTTTTTTTACTTTAATTCCACTACAAAACTTTTGTCTTTCATTTTAATGGACATGCTCACATCCAAGAGATTCAAATATGTTGCAACTTATATCTTTAAAATACACGGAATAATTTCTTTCTAACATGTGTCATAAACTCAACAAATTTTGATTTATCTCAGGCACACATAACACATTTGAAATATATTTATTACCTAAGGGAGTTTCAACAACAATAACTTCTTTTTCTTTGACATTCACACTTTACTCCATTGTGGATCATATGATTTGTGCACCCACTGTCTATAAGTCACACCTCTTTATTATTACTTGTTGAATAATAAGTAGCAGCAAACAAATCCTCCTTATTTTATTTTGTAGCTTGTAAAGCATTAACAAGCTCTAGAATTGATATTTGAGAAAAATCGTTGTTTTCTTCTAAAGAAGAGATTTTTGACTCAAACCTTTTTGGAAGACACATAAATTTCTCCACATGTTGATCACTTAGCTCTTTTCCAAGTAATTTGATTTGTGTAACCATCTTCAAAGGTTTGTCAGTAAACTCTTTGATAGATTCAATTTCTTTCATCTTTATCGCTTCAAATTCTTTCCTCAACTTCAACACCTGCATTCTTTTGGTTCTTTCACTCCCTTAAAATTCCTATTGCAACTTATTCCATGCTTCTTTTGTAGTTTCAAGAGTCAAAATCTTAATAAATACATCATCATGTAGTGCTACATATATAATAACAAGTATTTTGCTTTCATTTTCCACTTCATCATTATGACTTCTCCTTTTAGCTACTATTGAGTTTTTTTGATAATGGAGTTGGATTACTTCCATTTAGCACTACATTCCACAAACTTTGAGCTAGGAGTTCTTATTTGAACAGTCAACAAATTATACTTTTCACCTACAAAAATACGAGGTGGAGGTAAAGAACTACTACTTGAGGCCATTTTTGTGTTTGACAATTTTTTGTGTGGATTTTCTTACTAGGTTTTCTCACTTTGTTTTTTGGGTATCTTTCTTCTTCACTCACTCTGGTTTTCACCCTCTCATAATCTCTTAAAGAACATGAAAAGACTGTTGGTACCATGTTAGAATATGACATATGAATATGGGTATAAAACAAAATAGAAGAAGCTTAACAAACTATGTTGTATAGCTGAACAAATGGTGCATTATATTGTGCATGATCTAATAGACAAAGTAAACAAACTGTGTAAAACAATTAACAAACGAAGCAAAAACTAACAGATATAACAAAAGAATCAAAGTTGTGAATTATAAAATAGAAACCTCACACAAAAAGGGAGCAAAATTAATTGATATATTTTAGTATTGCAACAATGATAAAGTGATACAATGTAAGATTTATATAAGTAATTTAAGAAGTCCCACATTGGACAAAGAGAAAAGTAATCATAACTTAGCTAAAGAAAACATCATTAATCTATTGCTATAGTTGCTTTTTTTTTTAGCATAAGCAACCTTTAAACTAACTTTACAAGCAACCCAAAAACTTATGCAGTCATTATGATATTTCATAATAATAGTTTGGAAAAAATCTCAAATTCCAACAAGAATTCCTCTATTTGAAATTTCAAAGGTAGGAGAAGAGACCTTAAAATGAACCAGTTTCAGACTACAGTGGATGTGGTTTTTCATGCTTATTCAATCCCAGTCCAACCATCACAAACCTAAGATTGTTACCGAATCCTGTAATGTATGTGCTACACCTACTATCATGAGGAAGTGAAAGATTGAATTAGACTCTAGCAAAGGGGTATAAGGGAGTACAAGTGCTACTTGATGGAAGTTTTCCATAGCTTAAATTATGGTGTAAAAGTATTTTTTTTTTGTTTTTAGTAATTTGATTTTGTTGAATCTATACTATTTTGATAAATAAATGAAGTTAACATGTATCTTCAAATAAATAAGCCAGTTATATATAATTTGAAATGGGTACATAAAATCAACAAGTATCTTATATACAAATTTGCTACTATCTTATAATTCTATAGTCTTAGCCGAAAAGGAGGAAAGTATGACAATGTGAGACTGACTTACAAGACATAATACCATTGTGCATGGATTTGAGTTTCCAAATTGTTCAATATATTTTGTTCAGTCATTGAAGGGCAACCTGAATGTAACACCCCCTTTTTTTTTATCTATTTTAATTCAAAAAAATCGTTTCAATTATTTTATTTAGGATAAATTTTAAAAATTAATTCGTTAGGGATTGCAATTTGAAAGAAACCTAAACATTGTCATCACACCCAAAATAACTTGAATTTAATTATAACATACTCAAATATATATATATATATATATATATATAGGTCAGATATAAGTGTAAATATTACATTTCCTAAAATATTTTAGATTAACAAAAGATAAAAGTCTAAGATAGTTTACAATGTCTATTTTTCCCAAGAGTCCTTAACCAGATCCTTCAGAAGGATCTTCTTCCTCAAAAGATTCCTCTCTTCTACTTTAACCATCTACGGGAATTGAACCGGTACAAGAGTTTTTGCGTGAAGGGAGTTGAGCGCGTCGAGGAGCTGTCTGGTGGAAATCTAGTGTACCTCGGTGGTGGGGTTTGTGTCAAAAGAGCAGGGATTTCTATATGATATAATTGTTATGGGACTATGATGTTTGGAGGTCTAAAAGTGAATAGGAGAATAGGGGTTTAAAAGCCCATGAAATTATCATCTTCACTAGCCAGGTCATGCATCCATCTATCCTCTAAGGGTATGATCGTCAAGTGGAATAGGGGTTGAAACTTGTTTGTCATCTGTATCTGAAATGTTGAGGGTTGTAGGAGTGAACCATCTATCCTTAAGCAAACATATATAAGTATACATCATCTTTAGCTATCGTAGACTCTCACCTTATCGTAATGTGTCTATTTAGGGATTCTAAGTGTTTAGGGCTCTTTTTAGCCTCCAATACTACTAGCTTCGGAAGAACTTACACAAGCGTGCCAACAATAGTCCAAGTTTTCATTTTTAATCGACAATCAAGATTACATATCCTGCCTGATACACGATCCAAGATACTCTCAACTGAATCTTGGTAATGCTCCACTTTGTTAGGGATGCCAAACTCGTTCTGTGACACTCTCTTCACTTTGAGAGGTTCACAACTTTACACCTTATCTACCCTCAAAGACTCACTAGAACCTGCATACATTTCTCAGGTACCTTCTGTGATAAACTCTTGCAATCTCCATTCTTATTCTTTACTCGTTAGGGATTCTGATTCATTTTACTCTTCTCTTCTCCAATCATTAATTTTTGTCAATACTGATTTCCATTTCAACAACATAATTTTCCCAATTAATCTTCTATGCTAGAGTTGTTTGTAATATTTTACTATAAATTTGAGACAATTATAACAACATACAAATTTCTCTACTATTAGTAGAGAAGTTAAATCATCATCATATAATATAGGAATATCCAAATTCAAAGCTAAATAAAATTCCAAACAATATATCAAAATTTCAATTCAGGAAAACAAGGAAAAGATAAAATAGTCTTTTCAGTGACTTTTTCTTTTATTTTCTTTTCTTTTGTTTTTCTCCTCTTATTTTTCTTCATATTTGTGTTTTATTCTACTCTATTTAACTAATTAATGTTAAAATTTAATTAAAAAATTTATTCCTATGTCAAAAATTATATTTAAAAAAATAAGAAAAGGACAAAATTATCTTTTTCAAATATTATATCTTTATTTTTTTTTCTACTTTTCTTTTGTTTATTCTTTTCCTTCATGACTATCTATTTTATATTTACCATCCCAATTCAATTTTTTAAAAATTAAAAATAATTTTGTTATTATTCACACTCTTTCCCTTTTTAATTTATTATTTACACCTCACCTGTCACCTTCCCTCCCCCCTTCCTTTCCCAATTTTTCTTTCTTTTTCCGTTTACTACTAATTTGAAGTCACCTCATCCCATCTCAATCAAACTTCCAACTCCTTTTTTCCATTAATGTTATTCAATACATTCACTCTTCGATCAGAGCAGTGGCAAAGTTTATTTAACTGAACATATTATTGTTGCTGTAATCTAATTTTTAAGCATTTCATCAATAAAACACAATTAATGATGGGAGACTACTCAGATCGGAACTGTAAATTTCATAATTCCAATGGAACTCAAGGAATTGAAATTTGGTGTTTTTTGCTGGCAATCAGAGAATTTAAAGTTGATTTTCATCAATTAAAATAAAGAGAATGAAGAATATGAAAGAATTGAAAGCCCCTCCTACCTATTTTCCTATCTCCGATGAGATTTTTTTCAACTTCCGGCGAGCTTGAACGAACTCCAGCGAAGATAGTGATCTCTCATTTTCCTCGTTTCTTCCCTTAGTGGAAGCAGTGCGAAGGTGGCTAGAGTCTATTCAAATTGGTTCGTGCAAAAAAAGGGTGAAAGGCTTGGGTTTCAGGGAGAGTTTCGATTTTGAAATCGTGATTCTTCTTCCTCCTTCTACACCCTATCTTCGTCGCCTTTAATAATTCCCTACGTCGGCGGCCGTTTTAATCCCATACTGCTAATGGGTAGCTGTGTGTACGGCGGCTGGAAACCTTTGGGTAGTTGTTTTTGTAGGTTTCCCTGCTTGAGAAGATAAGGAGTTGGGTCACTCCTCCCATGGTGGCCTAACTATTCCAATTATATTTCAAATAAAATTAATTGAGTATATTTGCTACCGAACCGAATGCCACCTAAAAGAAAGACCAATTAAATATAAAATAGAATTCATTAAAATCTAAAATTTCTAATAAATTTCAATAATATCTGACATGCATGTGGGTATGAAAGAAGAAATAGTGTATTTGAGCATTATGTATAGGAGTAGGAGTCATTTATAACCCCGCAAGTTAGCTTGCTTGGTGTAGGAGTACTAGTCATATATTATATTGCTACTATTTGACCATTGTGTTCCACGAAACGCGTTTTTGATTAATTCCAGGGAAATTGGACAAAATAAGGCAACGTATAGCAAGGTGTAATTTAAAATAAAATAAAATTGATTCATTATGGTCCACTAAAATAATGCTATTAATTGAGGCTCTTGTTTTGATTTTTTGTTTTTTTTTTAACGGTTTTGGTATTAAATACAATTAATGCTCTAGGAAATCAATAAGAACTTTCGCAATATTGACTTAGAAAGATGGGAGAGGTATGATAGAGAATAGATTCTTTTTAAAATATTGTTAATATTTTACTTTTAAGACAAAGTGAAAACAAATATAACATATAAGAGCCTCACCCCCAACCCAAATTGGATGGATTGGGGTCAGTGGTGCTCATAATAATCCGGTTATACATTTAAAATCAGTTATATAACTAAAATTGGTTATATATCTAATTACATCTTAAATTAAAAAATAATTTTAATTAAATATAACATAATTATTAATGTATAAAATTAATTGTAGGAATATACTGCCTCTATTTTTATATATAAACAACAAATCATAGTTTTTTTGTTTTTAATTATAAAAAATATATGATTACTTTTAAAAGTATTAATTATTAATTTTTTTACATATTTCAAATTTATTATGAAATTTATTAATAAAATATTGTTAATATTTCATAATTATTGATATATTTATTAAATTATTAACTATATAACTCATATTAATTAGTTGAAATAATTTTTTATTGAATTATGTGTCATTATATAACAATACAATAAAATCAATATAATATATGAATTCTTTTAGTGGATACTTTTATTATGGGACAACACTTGATAATAAAAAAAAAATCAAACGTTTGCTTAGAAAAACAATTTAATTAATTTTTTTCAATAAGTTCTTATTATCTAATAGCTTATGTAATAAGTACTTAAAATTCAATAAGCTATTTGTGTTTGTTGATAAGTGCTTCCAAAGTTTTCAAATGTCAAGATGGATGGCTATAAAAGCACTTAAAAGATTTATCTCATTATAAAAATTTAAGAAAAATCAAGTCATGATTGAAATAAGTTAAAAATTAAAAACCTAACTAAATAATTTATGTACTAACATTATGCATATAAAAAATTAAAAATAAAAGTCACTAGCCATCATTTATCTATTTTTAGTTAAATAAAAAACAAAAACTTAGGTATCATAATTTTTTTTAAATGTGATACACTTAAAACAAAACACTATACATCTATCAATGATCAATAATTTAAAAAAAAAAATTCAAAACATGATTAAAATATAAATTAAGGTGTTAAATTAATATCACACTCATTATACATGTTATGGGTTCTCAATTTAATCCCTGTACGTAACACCTTCTTAAATCAGTCCCTATGTTAAGATTATCGATTTAGTTCCTATCACCGTTAACTCTATTGTATATTCTTAGTTTGGTCTCTCTAGTGTATTTTTAAGTTTGTTCCTATTTATAGTGACCAAATTAATAATACATTACGTATACATTGATGAAATTAAACATATGTTACATGTATAAGAGTCAAAGTATTAGAGTTAACTATCAATATATGATGAGAAAGACCAAATAAATGCAGAGCGCCATGTCGTTTCAACCCGCACATTCGCAGGATTAATTAGGGCATTGCACCTAAATTAGTCCATTAGATAGAAAAAAAAAAAACAAATACAACTAATTTTTGCACCAGCGAGCATTAGAAACTAACATAGAACAAGGGTCGGGAGATAAACAAGTGTCACACCTGAATTAATCCATCTGGTTTAAATTTTCAAATTTATAATTGGTTAGCTTCCTAAGGATCTTGATATTTCAATGTTTGAAATAAAAGTATTTTTTTAATCATTTTTCAAATTTCAATAATTATTTGATTAACTTTCTTAGACATCAAATAACAATATCACAATAAATACTGATGCCAAGCTAGAATAAATAGCATACAATATACTTATTTTTATACATCCCGATTGAGTTGTGATAGGAGTCTTTACTTTCGAATGAGTTTAATGAGTCGGAGTTTGTTGGGTTTATATTTGATAAAATTAATATTGAAATTAAAACAATGTTTTCAAAAAGACTTACTTGTGTTTATGAATGTTAATTTAAAATGAATTTAGAAGAATCAATTTATTGGATAATATATAATGCAGATTCTATTTAGAAAAGTAGATATTGTTATGCTTAAAAAAATTGTAGGTTGTTTCTTAAAACAAAATTGTAGGTTAACACTTAAAAAAATTTATATACTCACCGAAAAAGTATAAAAGAAATCAGTTCTCAAAATTAATAATACCTACCCTAAATGATCCCATTTAGGTACAATAAGCTAATATGTTGTTATTGCATGATGCTATTTAGGTCCAACCAATTAATATGGTACATGCTGTATAGAAACATAAAGCTAGAGTCCGGTTTGACATGCACCACTTAAAATGATAACAAATAGAAAAAAAAAAATTGTTTATCAAGGAGATTCAGCAAGATAGCTAAGTTTTTTAAATATGGTGTTAGGAATTTGATTCCTCTCCGTGTGAATGTATCACAATATTTCGTTGGGCAGAGACACCAAACCTACTTTAATAGTCTTTATACCTCGAAAACAATTAGTCACATCCACGGTCAATTTGGAAATATCCTTGAATTAAAAAGAGTAGAAAAAATGTTTCTTTGGATATTTTCAAGTTAATTAAAGCATTTATCATTAGACATTTAAATTTGTAAAAAAAATATTGATGCTTTTGACTATTTATAATATGTAATTTGTAACACCTTAAATCTTTCCTTTTATAAATATTTTTTTGACTGTGTTTTTTTACTTATTTTTTTAAAGTGGATTAATTGGTTAATTGTAAAAATACAGTGAATTTAATATACTCGGATTGGAAATCTTCAAAAAATTTAAAATTTTATATTTAACATGAAAATGTTGATGTTGTGTAAAT
>JAMLFT010000714.1:0-37441 GCA_026544285.1 Pachyrhizus erosus | reverse complement strand
TTGTTATATTTTAAGCTTCCGCAAATTGCTTATTTTGAGTTCATAGAAGAGGGAAATTATGGTGGCTTTCTCCAACACTATCTTTTCCAAGTTTTTCATTTTGATAATTATATCTCTTATAGTTATAATGAAGTCCTCTCTAATTACACAGAAAGCTGCAATAAAAAAGATGGACATGCAAGCAACAAGAGAATTTCTTGCTGAACTGAAAGTGTTGACACGTGTTCATCACTTGAACCTGGTATTGTTTGAAACTTAAAACATTTTTGTTTTTGTTTTTCCTTTAACGTTCCTGTTAAATAAAGAGGATTGCTGCTTTAAAACCTAAATATATTTCTATTGATAACCATGTAGGTGCGGTTGATTGGATATTGTATTGAGGGCTCCCTTTTCCTCGTGTATGAATACATTGAGAATGGCAACTTAGGACAACATCTACGTAAATCAGGTTATATAAGCATATGACAAATATCAATGTTCAGTACTTGTGCATTACTGTGATAGATTCATTGTAAATAGTAATGGCTTGGTAAGTTAACGATCAAGTCAAAGTGTTTTTCCAGGTTTTGAAACTTTGCCATGGTCTACCCGAGTTCAAATTGCTCTGGATTCAGCCAGAGGTCTTCAATACATTCATGAGCAAACGGTGCCTGTATATATCCATCGTGACATTAAGTCAGAAAATATTTTAATAGACAAAAACTTTTGTGCAAAGGTACAATCTGTCTCAATTAACTTTGGAGATCTTGTTATTATCTTTCTACTTGGGATGGTTTGCGACAGATCCTAACATTATTTTGTTTGCAGGTTGCAGACTTTGGATTAACCAAGTTGATTGATGTTGGAAATTCATCACTTTCCACTGCTAATATGAAGGGCACATTTGGTTACATGCCACCAGAGTATGACGAATCATGTTTCTCTGTTTAAGTGATACCTAACTTGTAAGAGATAGGATTTGTAGTTTTGGGGAATAGGATTAGGATAACCTTGTTCGAGTCCAACAGGACGTCTGTAGCAGACCCATTCACTATCCTAAAATTGATTAATGTCAGTGGCACACAAATAAATGTACAATAAGAGTATTTAAGTATTTATATAAGTAAGCATATGTACAATAATCATTAATCAACTAAAAAAAATGAGAAATCCTTTTCATAATGAAATACATATTTTGTCCATGGTTCCACTCCTCTCTGGGTAATATCCTTGAAGGATCTCATGGTCAGTAGTATATCCTTGAGAATTTGGTCTCTGACTGAATCCAATGGTGTCATGCAATCCGTGTAACCAACCTCATTTAGTGGAATATGATTTAGTGGAATATGACTTTTGTTGTAGTTTGTTTCAGTCCTTGTAGGAAGATTCAATCTTACATTTAATGTTTGATCTTGCCTTGAATAAGATTGCTTTCTATGCAAGGTACCTATGAGAAACCAAAACAAATATTGCACACTTTGTTGATCAATTGTTCTATTGGTTTGTCCAGTTGGGTTGTCAGACTATAATTGCTAGCAATTACTCTTTACTTTTCTCTTTTAATATAGTACTTGTTTATGAATATTTCGAGAGTATTTCTTGTTATGCAGCTCTTTTTCCTTTAGCAGCATCTGAAGAAGTTTTTCATTGTTAACCCGTATACATTTGTCTTCGTAGACATAAAATCGGTTTGCCTCTCGTGAGCCTGAATCAATCATACCATTCTCTTATCTACAGATATGCATATGGCAATGTTTCTTCCAAAATAGATGTCTATGCTTTTGGAGTTGTTCTCTATGAACTAATTTCTGGTAAAGAAGCAGTTCTCAAGGGTGGTGTATCTTGTGTTGAATTGAAGGGTCTTGTATCTTTGGTGATTTTTCACACCCTACTATTAATTATTTTCAAATGACAGCCTAGTGATCTTACATAAACAATCAAGAACTATATTTTTCCTTTCTTGTTTTTAAGTTGTTGGTGATATATATGGCAGTTTGATGACGCTTTTGATCAGCAAGATCCCACAGAAGGTCTTAAAAAACTGGTGGATCCTAGGCTTGGAGATAACTGCCCAATTGATTCCGTTTGCAAGGTATCAGTGATCATAAAGCATTTTAACTTTTTGTGTTTCTGATTTCTAAAACTCAGGCCATTTTTCTACTTGCAGATGGCACAACTTGCCAGAGTATGCACAGAGAACGATCCACAACAACGTCCAAAGATGAGTTCCGTTGTGGTTACTCTCACAGCACTTTCTTCAACTACTGAGGATTGGGATATGGCTACCATAATTGAAAATCCAACTCTTGCAAATCTAATGTCTGGGAAATAGGAAAAGGGATGTAGAATATAAATGTTACCATGTAATTCTTCTATGGCAAAACAAATTTGTGACAACTGTACTGACCCGAACTCTACTATTTGTAGTTCGATTTGCAACTAACTGATTGTTTGGATCAGTAACCAAACTCCCTTTCCTCACTCTGATTTTTTCTTACATTAGAAAAAATTGCATGGGAAATCGTGTTTTTTTATTTTTTTATTTTTTATATTTAATTATTTATCAATAAAAAATCATCTATGATAATATTTAAGATAATTATTACATGTACCTGAGCAGGCATTGAAGTGCTGGTAAATTCACGTCACATCTTCGATTACTTGGTAAATTCACGTCACAATTCTAGTAGCAATTAGATGACTATTTATAACTTTAAATAGACAGAAAAACACATTTGATAGATAGGCATAAAATTCAGTATAATTATTCACTATTATATTCTTACTAACTTAAGTATAGGAGTCCTTGCATATATTCTTCCCGTCTTTTACATTAGAAGATAAGAAGCGGAATTAGGAACACAAGAATAAAAGAGACTAGACACCAAAGCTTCATAAAAATATTATAAAAATTAAAAAATTTACTTAATACAAATATAATGATGATGCTAAAATTTAAACCTATAATCTTATGTATAATATTCTGACCTTCTATCATTAGGTTAATTTTAATGGGTTTAATGAATTATAATTAGGTAGTACGTACAAAATAATACAGATATATAATATATTATTTATTATTTGTTTTTTCTTTTTAATTTTTATTTATTCAGATATATAATATGACACTCAAACAATCAGGCTAAAAACGGTGAATATTGATTACTTACATTGATTTATATATAGTTTATATATTGAGTCGTTACCTTTTCATGGCAATCAATATGCATTTTCATATCATATTAGTACTTTTTAATATATTCCATACGATGGAGGTAACATAAGTTTTAAAAAACGACAATTCACTAAAGAGTATATTTTTTAGAAGACTAAAGAGTATTTCTTAATCGCCAAAGATTAAAAACTAAATCATTTTAAGATATAAGAATAACCAAAGTAAATATAATATCTTTAAATAAAGTATTTTTTATATAGGTGATTAAGAGTCCAATCCTAATTATAAATATTTTTGAGAGACTAAATTATATATTAACTGTACTAATTTTTGTTGATAAATAATGATAGTTTTAATATTTGAAAAGCTAAATTAATGATAAAATAATATTTTAATGATTACATATATATTTTTTAACGGATAAAACTTATATTTTCTTTGAAATTAGCATAGATTAATTCAAAATTTAAATTAATTGCTATAAATAATAGAGGAGGATACTTGTCTATCAATTAACATATCATTGTCATGATATGTCATTCGTAAGATTGGTCTATTATATATCTTTGCAATTGGTTCATATGAAGGTTAAATGGAGTGATAAAAGAGAGTGGCTCCTTACGGCTGTCTATGGGGCCACCCCTCAAATGGCCATTATAGGTGATTTTAATTGCACCCTTTATCCATCTGATAGTGTTGGAGGAGCTAATCCGCAAGGTCACCGTTACATGGAGAAATTTAGACATGGTTTGCATCAAGGTCTTATTAGATAGGGGTTTCCAAAGGGACATGTTTAGTTGGAGGAATGGTAGAATGGGGGTTAGACTGGATACATGTCTTATTAACTTGGATTGGTGATTGAAATTTCAGGAAGCAGTGGTGATTCATCTGGGATGGTTGAAATCTAATCATAGACCTCTTCTTTTGAGGTTAGATAACCAACATAACATAGGAGACCATTTCGTTTTGAAGCGGTGTGGACCTTACATGATGATTTTCCCGAGTTAGGGGAAAGAGGCCAGGGATGACCAGAGGAAAATGCCATCTTTAGATGAAACTATCACTGTGAGATTTATGGGAAGTCTGAAGGCTCTTGGGTCTGAAGGCTCTTGGGTCTGATGGCTTCCATGCAGTTTTCCAGGATCACCAGGCTATAGAGGAAGTGAATAAGACTTTTATTACTCTTATTCCAAAGAAGGAAGAGGTAACTCTCATGAAGGATTTCAGCCCATTCATTTGTGTAATGTGGTGTATAAGGTCATTACTAGGTTGATCTCGCTTAGAATAAGACTGTTAACTATTTGTTTTATGTATTTTACGTTAATTTTTTTTTTTTGTTTCAGTTTGTTAATTTTTTTGTTTCAATTTGTTAAATAAGTATTAAGTAATATGTTAATAACATCTTTAATTTAGGAGCAAGTCAGTTGATATTTTTATCTATTATTTGCTAGTTAGTTTTGAATTTTTAAATTTTATAAATGTAGACATTGTTAATAAATAAAATTATTAGATTCTTTATTTTTCTCTCAAAAACATCAACGCACTCATCTCAGCTATTTCAATTTTGTTTTCTTTTATTTATTAATATAATACCAATAAATTGGTATCTAGAGCCCTCTTCTTATGAACTTGTGAAAATGAATGTTGAATCAAATTTCTCACAAGTTGCATCTCCAATATTTGATGGAGAAAACTACGATCTTTGGGCTGTCAAAATAAAAGCTTACCTAGAGACTCTAGATGTTTGGAAAGCTATAGAAGAGGATTATGTAGTATTTTTGCTGCCAGATAATCCTACCATGACCTAGATTAGAAGTTACAAGGAGAAAAAGATAAGAAAGGCAAAGGCAAAGACAAAGACATGTCTATTTGTTGGTGTCTCTCAAACCATCTTTACAAGAATCATGACTCTCAAATCAACGAAAATAATTTGGGATTATTTGAGGGAGAAATATAGTGGAGATGAAAGACTAAGAAGCATGTAGGTGCTAAATTTAATGAGAGAATTTGAATTGCAGAAGATGAAAGAGTCTGAGACCATCAAGGAATACTCAGACAAATTGTTGGGTATTGCTAACAAGATAAGGGTGTTGGGTAGTGATTTTGCTGATTTTAGAATTATTGAGAAATTTCAGTTAACAGTGCTTGAGAGATATGAAACATCTACTGGAGAACATAAAGGATTTGTCTAAGATCACTTTAGTAGAAGTGCTACATGCCTTGCATGCCCAAGAGCAACAAAGGTTGATGAGGCAAGATCGTGTGGTTGAAGGTGCTTTACTAGCCAAGCATCATAATGTTGAAACCAGTAGAAACAAAATACTTTAAGAAGAATAAGCCAACAAGTAGTGAAAATAATGCAAACAACCAAAACAAAGATAAGGGTAAAAAGAAAAATTACCTACCTTGTCAGCATTGCAGAAAAATGGGTCACCCACTATTTAGATATTGGAAAAGACTAGATGCGAAGTGCAATAAGTGCAATCAATTTGGATATGAAGAAGATCATATTTTTGTTGTAACATGTTTTTTAGCAATGAGTAATTCAAAATGTTGGCTAATTGATAGTGATTGTACAAATCACATGACATATGACAAGACTTTATTCAAGGACTTGAAACCCACAATTGTTTCAAAGGTCAAAATAGGGAATGGTGACTATATTTTTGCAAAAGAAAAAAGAACCATAGCAATCTCAACGAGTTCAGGTACAAAAACAATTTTATATGTTCTT
Organism: Pachyrhizus erosus; assembly: GCA_026544285.1. Classification (NCBI taxonomy): domain Eukaryota; kingdom Viridiplantae; phylum Streptophyta; class Magnoliopsida; order Fabales; family Fabaceae; genus Pachyrhizus; species Pachyrhizus erosus. Next base: position 31,553 of record JAMLFT010000714.1, on the reverse strand, counting down.
TATGTACCTTACATTGACCAAAATTTGCTAAGTGTAGGTCAATTAATTGAAAATGGATTTAAAGTGTCATTTGAACTTCAATATTGTCTTATCTATGGCGTTGGTTGGGAGGTTCTAAAGGTTAAAGTGAGAAGTAAAAGCTTCTCTTTTGATCCAATAGAGGAGGAACATGCAGCTTATTACACTCAAGTCAGTCTCACAGAACTCTGACACAAGAAATTTGGTCATTACCATCTTAAAAGAATGCAAAACATGTAAAGAGGTATACCAATACTTTTTATATTTTGCCAAATTGTAATGCTTGTTAATTTGGTAAACAAAACAAAAAGTCATTTCCAAAACAGCTTGGAGAGCCTCTTCAAAGTTGCAACTGATTCACACCGATGTGGCTGGACCTCAAAGAACATCATCACTACAAGATAGTCTCTACTTTGTTCTTGTCATAGATGATTTTTCTTAAAATTCAAGCATGAAGTGACTGAAGTATTTATGAAGTTAAAAAAATGGTGAAAACTCAAAGCAGTTGCAAGATTCAATTTCTAAGATTAGAAAATGGAAAAGAGTATACACAAGCAACATTTAATCAATTTTGCGAAGAAGCAGGGGTTGAACATCAACTCAAAGCTCCTTACACTCTGGAGAAAAATGGGGTTAGTCAAAGGAGAAATAGATCGATGATGGAGATGACTAGATGCATGTTGCACGAGAAGGAGTTGCCTCAAACATTTTGGGCAAAGGCGCCTAACACAATAGTTTTCTTGCAAAGTCAACTTTCAACCAAGGCTTTGAAAGATAAAACTCCATTTGAGGCTTGGTATGAGAATTAGCCTTTACTAACATTTCTTAAACTGTTTGGTTATGTTTGTTTTGCACGTGTTCCACAGGTTAAGTGTGACAAACTTGACAAAAAGGTAATTTCGGGCATCTTTGTGGGCTATAATTTAGTTTTAAAAGCCTACAAAGTGTATCATCCTTAAATTGGAAAGATGAAAATCATTAGAAATGTGCACTTCAATGAAGGTCAACAATGGGATTGGAAGAACTAGCAAAGAACAATTGAATCCTTTCACAAAATTGGAGACAATCATCCTGAAGAGCAAACAATAAAGTTGTTGCGGAATGAATTAGAAGATGAACCTCCAAGTAGAGGAAAAAGGTTGTTGTCCAACATCTATCAAAGATGTAATATAGTAATCTGTGAACCTGATAGCTGTGAGGAAGTACTAAAAGATCCAAAATGGAAAATTGCAATGGAGGAGGAGATGTGTATGATACAGAAAAACAAAACATGGGAGTTGATTGACAGGCCTAAAGATAAAAAAAGTCATTGGAGTTAAATGAGTTTTTAGAATAAAGCTTAATGCAAATTGCTCAATTAATAAGTACAAGGCCAAACTCATAGTTAAAGGGTATGCACAAATTCTCTATGTTGATTATTCTGACACTTTTGCTCTAGTGTCCATATTAGATACAATTAGATTGGTGCTAATAGTTGTTGCACAAAAGGGTTGGAAAATAGTCCAATTAGATGTTGAATCAGCCTTTTTAAATGGAGATCCACAAGAAGAAATATACGTGAAATAATAAGAAGGATTAATGAAACAAGGTGAAGAAGATAAAGTCTATCTTCTCAAAAAGGCCCTCTACGGGCTAAAACAAGTGCCAAGGGCTTGGTACAACAAGATATATGATCACTTATTGAGCATAGGCTTTTTGAAAACCTTATCAAAGTCCACTCTTCATGGGAAAGATAAGGAAAATAACTTTCTCATAGTTTCCCTCTATGTTGATGATCTTTTAGTAACTGAAGATGACTTAAGGCTAGTCAAGGAGTTCAAGCAAGAAATGATGCAAGCTTTTGAAATGATAGATCTTGGTCTCATGACCTATGTTCATGGAATTGAGATCAAACAAAGTAAGAATGAAGTGTTCATTTGTCAAAGAAAATATGCAAAGAAAATTTTGAAGAAATTTTAAATGGAGGAATGCAAATTTGTTAGCACTCCAATGATCAAAAGGAAAAGTTAAGCAAGGAAGATGGTGTTGGTGCTGATAAAATTTATGAAGAGTACTTCAAGATACTGTTTCAGCCTAGGCTTACGAATTTTGCCATGGTGCACAAAGAAGCAAAAGATTATAGCACAATCTACTACAGAGGCTGAATTCATAGTAGTAACAACAGTTGTAAATCAAGTTTTAAGATTAAAGAAGATTTTATGTGATTTACATATGCAGCAGAAGAACAAAACTGAAGTTTTCGTTGACAACCAAACAACGATTGCAATTGTAAATAATCCAGTGTGTCATGAGAAGACTAAACATTTCAACATCAAATTCTACTTCTTAAGAGAGATGCAACAAAGTAAAGAAGTAAATTTAATTTACTACAAGTCTGAAGATCAGTTGGCTGACATGTTTACAAAGTCATTGCCTGTAAGCAAATTTGAACTCTTATGACAAAAGATTGGAGTTTGCCATTTTTAAAGCAAGGAGAAGTGTTAGATATTTGCTTTATAAATTGCACGTTAATTTTTTCTGTATCAATTTGTTAAATAAGTGTCAAATAGTAAGTTAATGACACTTTTAATTTATGAGCAAGTCAGGTAATTATTAATAACTTTATTTATTATTTATTAGTCAATTTTGAATTTTCAAATTCTATAAATGTAGACGTGGTTGATCAATAAAATTATCAGATTTTCTATTTTCCTCTCAAAAACATCAACGCACTCATCTCTTCTATTTCAGTTCTATTTTCTTTTATTTATTGATATGATACCAACAAAGACCATACATGAGTAAGTTGGTTGGTTCTTGTCAATCCAGTTTTGTTCCGGCCCCAAAGTGGAGGTAATATCATTGTTGCTCAAGAAATTTTCCGCTAGATGAGAAGTAAAAAAGGAAGGAAAGGATGGATAGCCATTAAAATAGATATGGAAAAAGCTTATGATAGATTTAATTGGCATTTTATTCATGATACTTTACATGATATTGGAATACCAGAAGAGATAGTTGATTTAATCTGGCATTGCATGTCTTCGGCTTCAATGAAGGTACTATTGAATGGGGAAGCTTTGGAAGAGTTTTTTCCTTCAAGGGGAATTCGTCAGGGAGACCCCTTATCCCCATACCTTTTCGTTTTATGCATTGAGAGATTATTTCAGTTGATCAATCTGGCTGTTTTGACTTGGAGGACCATCTATTTGAGCAAAAATGGTTCCCCTATTTCTCATTTAGCCTTAGCAGATGATCTTATCCTGTTTGTGGAGGCTTCTTTAGATCAGGTTGTGTTGATTCATAATATTTTGAATTTATTTTGTAAAAGCTCCGAGCAGAATATTAGCTTGGAGAAGTCGAGAATGTATTTCTCTAAGAATGTTGGTGTTAGTCGAAGGAACCAGCTTAGTGAGAAGTTGGGGATACTATGGACGGAAGACCTTGGTAAATATCTGTGGGTTCCTAGTTTTCATACAAGGGTCTCTCGTGGAACATTTCAGTTTATTATGGATCAGGTGAACCAAAGATTAAGTGCTTGGAAGGCTAGAACTCTGTCCTTTGCTGAAAGAGTATAGCTAAGTCTGTTTTGCAAACATTACCTTCTTATGTGATGCAAACGACCTTGCTTCCAAAGTCAGTGTGAGAGGATGTTGACAAAGCTTGTTGGAGATTCATATGGGGCGGCACTATTGAGAGTAGGAACATTCATCTGGTTGCTTGGGATACTGCTTGTACTCCAAAATTTAAAGGTGGCTCGGGTTTAAGGAGGATGAGAGATGTTAATCAAGCGTATATGTTGCGGGCAAATAGGCGGTTATGTGATCGGGACCCTCCCTTGTGGTCATCTATTATTCGTAATAAGTATGGATGTGGTGAAAGTTTAATTCTTTACATAGATACTAAAAAGCCTGGTAGCAATTTTTGGAGGGGAATTTGCTGTACTTGGGAATTATTCTGAAACAATAGCTTTTATAGATTGGGTAATGGTTCAAATGTTAATTTGGATATGATTGCTTGGAAAGGTACTTCTGATGGTACCTTTACTTTACTTCTGATGGTACCTTTACTTTAATATCAGCGTATGAAGTTGTTTGTGGACTTCGCATTGTTCCTGATGTAAAATTATTTAAGTTGGTGCATAGATAGGCTGGTCTTGAAAGAATACGTAGTTTTCTTTAGAAGATTATTCATGAGAGTGTTTTAAAGAATGTTAGAAGGAGATTGACTTTTAGTGGTATGGATTCTTGCTATGTATGTCATTAGGGAGTGGAAACTCTTTTTCATCTTTTTCCGGATTGCTAGGATATTAGATTGGTTTGGCAATTCTCCATTCAAGTGGAGCAAGGCCATGATTTTTATAATTGTAATGATTGAAATTTTTGGTTGGAGGAAAATCTGTCAGCAAATCATTTGGTTCATGGAATTCATTGGAATGCACTGTTTGGAATTACTCTAAATTTTGTATGGTGGAGAAGAAATAGGGCCATTTTCAGCCATGAGTTTTGGACTCCTATTGACATTATTCATAAATCTTGTAATCTAGCTCAATCCTATAAGTCAAGTAGTGGAATGTTTAGATATTTCTTTCGTTCTTATTCAGGGTTGCCTAATCCAGAAAGTGATAGATGGAAAGCACCTAAGGTTGGACAAATTGCTCTAAGTTGTGATGCTTCTGTGACACAGCTGGGTTCTGATTGCTGGCTGTGGAGGTGTTATTAGTGATCATACTGGTATGTTTCTTAGTGGTTTTCAGGCTAATATTTGAAGTGGTTCTGTTCTTTATGCAGAACTGAAAGTTATTCTTTTTGGGATCAAGCTTGCGAGGTTTAGAGGCTAATGCTCTATCCGTGTGGATTCTGATTCTGTTGATGCTATCAGTTTATTAGATGGGAACTGCAACATGCTGCATATTCATCATGATCTGGTGAAGGAAATCCACCTTCTGATTGGACAGGAGTGCAATGTTATACGGAATCATGTTTTTAGGGAAGCCAATAGAGTTGCAAATAAAATGACTAAACAACCATGAAGTCTTCATTTAGATTTTCAAGTTTTTGAGTTTGTTCGTGATTGTATTGTCAATTTTATGAGACTTGAGTCTGAGCCTATTTTGTTCCCTAAAGGAAGCTAGTCCTCTGTTCGTAGTTCACCAAAAAAAAAATCTTGTTGAAGGATACACAATGCCAACATACAAAGTAACAATTTCCTCTCATTTTTTGATTCCTGTCATTTGTTATACCCCTTTAAAATAGTATTTATTATACTCGCATCCTTTATTTAAAATGTCCATATAGAAACATGTTTATGTAGTTATAAAGTTGACTCCTAAAAATATGTCAAATGTCTTTTTAATAAAAATTTTAGACAATTTTGTTATCTATACCTCTATTTAAAATGAAATATTATTTTTTAAATTAAAAGAGTACATTACAGTTGCATTCATTCAATTTAAAGTTTATTACACTTACATTTATTTAATTTAGTGCTTATTACAATTGTACCCCCTCATGTTAATATTAATTATTGCTAATTTGGATATGTGAGTTTTTCATGTTTATCTTATTATCTAAAACTATATCCAAATGTACATGAACTAGACACATTTATCATCTATTAAGTAAGAGTGATCATGTTATAAACAATGTGTGAAATATTCAACTTTTGGGTATGTGAAATATTCTATATAAACGATGCAATAGAAAAATAAGATAAACATAAAAATTTCACATATCAAAATAAACAATAATTAACATTAGTATGAGGAGACGCGATTGTAATAAGTGGTAAATTAAGGGAGATATGATTATAACAAATGTTAGATTGAAGGGGTGTGAGTGTAATATGTTCTTTTAATTTCAAACATAATATTTCTGTTTAAAGAAGTATAGAGGACGAAATTATCAAAAAAATTCATTAAAAAGATATGTGACAAACACATGACACGTTTTCATTAATAAAATTAATTATGCAGGAATATTTATATAACAAAGTTTTAAAAATCAAGGTCATTGTAGTAGAAGCATTTTAGACAGATAATACAAGTATAATAAACACTATATTAAGAGAATATGAGTGTAATTTGTTTTATTAACTATGTTTTTAACTTTATGAATATAGTTTAATAAATATATTAGGTGAAATAAAAAGCATTAACGAATTAAGAGATAATATAATTAATTAATGAAATTTATAATCTTTTAAATAATTGATAATTTTTATTAAGAGATTATTAATTTATTAAGAGATTATCACTTAGCATTATATGATTATTAGCCTTTTCTATAAATTACAAATATGATTACATGTCACATGAAAATTTGTCCACACTACATAATCCCAAACCATGAAATTTTGAATTAATCTACGCTAATTTCATTTGAGAGAATGAAAAAAATATATTATTAATTTAAAAAATTAAAAATATAATTAAGTCATAGAATAATTATTTTTCATAAAACACTCATTGGCATTTATAGTAAAACTAACAATAAATTATGTGGAGCAGCCAAATCCTATTTGAAGATGTGAGACTATGCTACCGATGTTATGACGCAGATTCCTTTTTGTTTGTTATGAGTGAAGTCAACGGAGCATATTCAATCATAACTAAACTGCACAGGCGTGCCTCAAAATTTAAAATGGAAAATTGTTTGGCGTTTGTTAGAACCCAAGAGAACATAACACGATGTGGTTTGTTGGCACATTGGCCGACACGGTTGGCATTTAGGATACAAAGGATTAAACTAAGCCAACATTCGCAATCAGAAAGATTCCCTCATCGTTATGCATCCTCCTGTCTACCATAAAAATTACTATATTCAAGGTACACCAAATATGCCCTCAATAAATGAGGTGCAAGTTGTGAGCCAAAAATAAATAAGTGACATACAAGTCAACTCCAATAATTTTCAAACCAATTGCACTGTTTCCTTCCACACTCTCAAGGAAAACTGCCAAGTGTTATAACCTATCAGGTGTATGTTCTAAAAAATGCATAAACGTGTGCAGAATTCCTAGTTTATTTCATTTCATTCACTTAAGTTACACCTTTATACTTTTATTTTATGTTTGAGTTACTTTTCTATTGTCTAATGTGTTAATTAAAAGAGGAAAGTGTGACATTGGTTTTTCAATAGAAAAAGCATTGAATATGATTTAAGCTGGTGAAGAAAGTCCTAGAAATCCAGTTTTCTGATTTGGGTTTCTTTATGTTCCTCTGATTTGCTCTCCGAATGGAACTCAAAAAATGGCTACTGTTCTTTTTATTGCTGGAGTATGTTTGTTGCAATGTGGAATCCAAGTGTGTGAAGGGATGTAATGTAGCTTTAGCTTCCTACTATGTCAGTCCAGGGAGTATACGCTTGGAAAATATAACGCGCTTGATGGAATCAAGCATTCTGTCCAGTTCTGATGTTATAATCAGCTACAATAAAGACAAAATATTCAATGATTATGTGTTTTCCTTTTTAAGAATCAATATTCCATTCCCCTGCGACTGTATTGATGGTGAGTTTCTGGGGCACGTGTTTGAGTACTCAGCTGCTGCAGGTGACACCTATGATTCTATTGCCAAAGTGAAATATGCCAATCTCACCACTGTTGAGCTTTTGCGGAGGTTCAATAGTTATGACCAAAAGGATATACCCGCAAAGGCCAAGGTGAATGTCACGGTCAATTGTTCTTGTGGGAACAGCCAGGTTTCAAAAGATTATGGGCTGTTTATTACCTATCCACTCAGGCCTGGGAATAATTTGCCTGATATTGCCAACGAGGCTCACATTGATGCACAGTTGCTACAGAGTTACAATCCTGGTGTCAATTTAAGCAAAGAGAGTGGGATTATTTTTATTCCAGGAAGAGGTATGCTCTCTTTTTTCACATGTTATTTGGTGTGTACTCATCAATGAAATTTGGCACGGACAAAATTTAGATACAGTTCTTTAAATGTTTTTTAGTGTTTCTCTAGTTAGAATTGGAGTTTCACTCAAATAACCTGTGCTAACCTTTAATGCAAGGCTTTATCATGTGAGCCTTCAATTCTAATTAGAGAATAATACTAAAAACACTTAAAGAACTGTATTTAAGTTTTTCTTTTTGGTATTGCAACATATTGGGGGTTAAAATAACTCATTTATCTTTTCTTCGTAATATTTGGATATCTTTTTATGCATTTTCCTAACGTTTTAATTTTAATTTAACTTGTCAGATCAACATGGAGACTTTGTTCCCTTGTACCCTAGGTGGGCAACTTTTATTGTCTCACCTTTCATGCTGATTTATGCACATACGACGAAATATTGCTACATGTTTAATTCTTCTTTTTTAACTTTCATTTTCTTTTCTGTCTTGCAGAAAAACAGGTTTGGTTCTCAAACTTCAGAGAGTTGGTTATATGAAGATTATTTTGATGTTCACATAAATATGAGAACGTAAAAAAAAAAAAAAAAAACACATCAGTGCCACAGAGCTTAAATTTGCTTCTGTATAAGCAGGTCTAGCTACGGGTGCCGCTGTTGGAATATCCATAGCAGGAATATGCGGTCTTCTATCATTAGTAATTTGCATATATGTTAAATACTTCGCGAAGGAGGGAGAGAAAGCTAAATTGCCAATAGAAAATTCTATGGCGTGTTCAACTCAAGATGGTACTGATAAAATTTTGTATTCATATAATACATTCCTTATAAACTAATCACATAACATATTCCTAGATGTGGGAGAATGTTAGTACTCTGAATTTTCATGTGTTCAAGCTATTGTTATAGTAATTTTTTTCTTTCAGATTATAAACTAAGAAACTTTTTACCTGATCCAATTTTAGGCTGTTTTGCCTTGTTTCAGATGTAGAAAAGTCACCCCTTATTTTCTTTAACACGTTCTCCTCTTAGTCTTGTCCCCTATAAAAAAGTTTCTGCTATTTATCAAACTTTTCAAAGTTTACATGCCATCAACTCTGGCATATTCCTAGAATTTGATATGCTCTAGCTTAATGGCCATGGTAACACTGGTTGATTTTTCTTCCTCTTCTGGGTAAAGCCTCTGGAAGTGCAGAATATGAAACTTCAGGATCCAGTGGGATTGCTAGTGCTACTGGCCTTACAGGCATTATGGTGGCAAAATCAATGGAGTTCTCATATCAAGAACTAGCCAAGGCTACAAATAACTTCAGCTTGGAGAATAAAATTGGCCAAGGTGGATTTGGAGCTGTCTATTATGCAGAACTGAGAGGCGAGGTAGGAAGTTACATCTATATTCAGTTCTATAACCTAATCAGACAAAATAATAATGAAATAAGAAAAGGAAAACAAAAATGGAGGATAGAAGTTTTTTACTTTTATCCACGTGATTGATATTTCACATTAGAATAATAGTGCTATATTTAAATTGTAAGGCTTTGGGTCATTGTGTTGTGTAAAAGATATATAAAATAATCGACAGTAAATAGCTTCATTGAACTGAAAGATAAATGTAATGTAGCATTGTTTACTTATTAATGGATGATGTACTGAAGGGTGGATAGCAAAGTTTCTGTTTTTTATGCCACTTCAGGTTAACCATTTACCTTTTAAACTCTTCCTGGATTCTTTCTGATATAATTCATTTCTATGCAGAAAACTGCAATTAAGAAGATGGACGTGCAAGCATCGACAGAATTTCTTTGTGAGTTGAAGGTCTTAACACACGTTCATCACTTGAATCTGGTATAACATCCTTCAAACAACTTCAATCACACATATCTGGGAAGGATAATTAATCATTTTCCATATAATTTGAATGACAATAAGGCTGTTACGAAAAAGTCGAAAACAAATATCCAGGGTGATTTAGTGAACAGAATTGCAAAAACAGTCATGAGATCAGCTTTACTTTTGTGAAAAAACTTGCAAAGCATAACCTGTGAAATCTTTATCTTATCTCTGTGGCCGTTTGAGTGTCAATGGGATTTGTTTTTTGACACATAAACAGTTCCCTGTAAGTTCTAAATCTTGAATCTTCTGTATTTATAATTTTATATAACTACCTTTTATGAACAACACACAGGTGCGCTTGATTGGATATTGCGTTGAGGGATCTCTTTTCCTTGTATACGAATATATTGACAATGGAAACTTAGGCCAATATTTGCATGGTACAGGTGAGAACAGCCATACATTGATGATCTTTTCATATTATGTTACCTTATTGCAAACAATCAGTAATGATAATAACATGATTCCAGGGAAAGATCCTTTGCCATGGTCTAGCCGAGTGCAAATTGCGCTAGATTCAGCCAGAGGCCTTGAATATATTCACGAGCACACTGTGCCTGTGTATATCCATCGTGATGTAAAATCTGCAAATATATTAATAGACAAAAACTTCCGTGGAAAGGTTGCATTGTTACCATTCTTCATGATCCTCGTTCCAAATTCTGATTTTCCATTTCTTCTTTGAGAATAATTAAATCATATAAGGCTTTTAAAACAGGTTGCAGATTTTGGTTTGACCAAACTTATTGAAGTTGGAGGCTCCACACTTCACACTCGTATTGTGGGAACATTTGGATACATGCCACCAGAGTAAGATTTGTTATGTTGCATTAAATTATCTATTATCTATATGTAATTTGGGTTTTGTTTGAAAAAAACATGTGTATTCTGTGTTGTTACTTGTAGGCCTTTTAATTGATGACACATGAGCTTATCTTATTGATGGACAGATGATAATAACAATGGGGGCAATATTGTATGAATAAGTATTTAAATCAAATTCAGATTGAGTAACATCATCGTTACTTAGTTCATTAATTATTTCTTGTAGTTTTTGCAATGATATTACTAGGTTTGTTGGGCCAGGGATTAGTGATCCTACCGTAAACTTATTAATTATGGCAAACGAGACTCAGTTTTGCTTTTGTATGCACAGAAGTTATTTTATTGATTACCTAGATTTTCAACAGATATGCTCAATATGGTGACGTTTCTCCCAAAGTAGATGTATATGCTTTTGGAGTTGTTCTTTATGAACTTATTTCTGCAAAGAATGCTGTTCTGAAGACAGGTGAATCTGTTGCTGAATCAAAGGGCCTTGTAGCTTTGGTGAGTCTAGTACTACTTCTCTGAACCATTTTACTAACGAAACATTTTCAATTAACAAATCTACTTACATATTTCAAAGCCAGTCAATGAAGTTTTCTATTGTAGTTTGAAGAAGCACTTAATCAGAGTAATCCTTCAGAAAGTATTCGCAAACTGGTAGATCCTAGACTTGGAGAAAACTATCCAATTGATTCAGTTCTCAAGGTAGAAAGAAGCATTGTGAAAACAATGTGAATGTTTATATCTTATTCATTTATGTCCCAGCAAAAACTTAAGGTATGTTGATTGTTGGAGTTGCAGATTGCTCAACTTGGGAGAGCTTGTACAAGAGATAATCCACTACTACGCCCAAGTATGAGGTCTATAGTTGTTGCTCTTATGACACTTTCATCACCTACTGAGGATTGCGAAGATGATGCTTCCTACGAAAATCAGACTCTCATAAATCTACTGTCAGTGAGATAAAGGTTCTTTGTAACAATTACGCCATGTTTTTAATAACTTTTGGAAGCACACAGTGCAAGTGATATGAACTTGATAATACCCAATTCAAAAATTATCTTATATTTATAATTTGAAGATCATGGCAAGAAATATTTAGATGAAATAAATATTTCAACTTATCTTTATCTTTAATACATTTAAAATTAGGATTTGTTTATATTATCTTATCTTTAGGATTTGTTATCTATTATCATATATTTAGGATTTATTTTCTATTATATTATCTTTAGTTCAAATTTATAGGTTTATTTTTTGTTATTTGTTTTTTTTCTAATTCTTTATAAATAGGAACTTATGTAGAGGAGAACAATAATTCAGATTTTAATGAATTAAATGTTTTAGAGAGTTTTTCTTTTGTTCTTGGGTTAAAATTTTTTTGTAGTGTTGGTTTTACGACAGGTTATGGTTAGGATCTCACTTCTTTGATAACTTTGGTTCTGACTATTCTTTTAATTCGGATTCGTATCAGTAATGTTTGACAAGCTTGTACATGAATGGAGTTGGGATTTTTGTAAAAGAGTTTTGTACAATTTTCTTCTATCTGATTTGAACACATGAGTTGACTCAAATTCTTTAAATTCTTTTATTAATTTGGATAGATTATTTTTCATGAAAATTTACAAATAGGCCTTGGACCTCTATCACAATTGCGAACACCATGACAATTTTGTCCTCCACGAGAGATGTGAGAATTGAATCCACCATGATCAAAGGCAGACTGTGATTGAGAGGTGCTTTGTGAATTCTTACCCTGTGTTTCTTGACTAACATTCATTGAAACTGAAGAAGCAAGAGCTTGACGATACTTCTTGAGTTGATCTTCTTGATCAATAGTATTTACTCAATATCAATGTTAAAGAGTACATATGAATAAGTCTCACGTTAAAATAAATAAATAAGTTATGTAACATGAAAAGAATTCACAAACATAATGTTTTAAGATTTTGAGTTAAATGTGATATAAGTTCACTTATATTTAATTACAAGGATCTCTCTTATAAACAAGTTATACTTTCAAGGATTGTACCATTTTAATGAATATATCCTTAAATAGGACAAGACTGAATAAAGTTGGCCCATTTTTGCTTTGAGGTGGGAGTAGTAATATTTGTAAGGAGTGCTTGTAACTAGATGGGACAAAAGGAAATCACAAAAAAAAAAAAAAATAGCATCTGATTTTGAACTAAGGATCTATTTGGATAAACTTAGTTAAAAATGCTTTAAAGAAAAATAGATAAGAAAAATGATAAAATAAATTTCTTTATAAGTTAAAATTAGTTTATAGATAAGTTAAAAATCATTTTTTAAAAAGCTTATATGAGTGAATTTTTAGAAATTAGCTTATACATAAGCTAATATTATCTTATAGAAAAAATTATTTCATTTATTTCTTATTTTTTTTCTCTTAAAAATACTTTGAGATAAACTTATTCAAATAAATCCTAATCATCGTTGATAAACATGTATGACAAGATCGAGTTCTTTATTTGTGTCAGAGACAAATTTTGCTATAACCAAATGATTTGTTTTGTTATGATGTGATGCAACTTGTCTACTGTGATAATAACTTTAAGTTGTCAATTTCACAAATTATCATCTTATTTGGTTTGAACAAGATTATTTCTTGTTAAAGATATATGTGATTTGTAATATATTAAACTTTAAACATAAACTTGACAAAAATTACAAAAATATTCCTAAACATGGACATCAGAACATACCTTTTTGGTAAAATATATTATTTGAATAAGTATTAATTATTGTTAACCTATAAATAATTCATCCAACATTTGTTCAACATACGTGGTTAATCACTCAACGTCCACCTAGCATACATAATTAATCACATAGATAAATATGATTCATTTTGTTTAAGAATTAATTAACTACTTTTAAATATTTCAATAATTTCAACACAATTAACTACTTACAAAACAAAATTAACCATTATTACATGTTTTAGTAATCCCACTTAGATTCCACAAAAGAAAAAGTGATCCCACTTAGAAATAAAGTTAATCATATTTATTTATGTAGTTAATCATGTATGATGATAAATATTTTCATAATACTATTAACCACTTGTGATGGTAAAATTAACCATATTTACGCTTGTAGTTAACAATAAGTAATAGTAAAAAATCTCATAACATTATTGACTACTTTTAAAATAAAATTAATCACAATTAGATATTTCAATTACTTCATAGTATTGTTAATCATGTATAAATAATTGTATATAATCAAGTCATTTATAAAAATATTTACACAGATATCGATAATCACATGTGCAACAATCAATAATATCATGACATTATTAATTGCTTGTAAAATAAAATTAATCATTAATAGATATCTCAATAACATTAATCATGTATTAATAAATTATATACACTTGTATTTATTTATAAAATAAAACTTACCATATTAACATATATAATTAATCACATTATTCACATGGATTCTAAGTGAAAAAAATTTGATGGACAATAATAAAGGGCAAAATTATATTATAGCTTGAGGAGGCCATGGCCTCCTTATTTTGTTTTTCAATTTAAAATTTTTTAATAGGTATAATATTTTGATATCAAACAAATTATTTTTATTTGGAGGTTTAGTTCTAGAGATAATGACATTTTACTGTCACTTATCTTTTTTTCTTCCTATTATTGATATATTATTATTTTTATAATTTTTATTGTGAAAATAATAACATTCTTTTATCTTTTTAGAAAAATATTTTTCTTTTTATAATTTTTCTCGTAAAAATAATTATATTTTTTTGAACTAAATATTTGAGTATCATTTTTTCCTTTTAATAGTATTTTTTATTTTATAATATATTATTATTTAAAAGACTATAAATTTATGATTATATTTACTATCAAATGATTTTATTAGTATTCACTTTATTATGGATTTGATTGTAATTCATTTGAGAATTAAATGTTATTAAGCTTTATCAATGAGACAAATTTACAAATCCTATATAAGATATTAATAACTTAAACTTTGAGATATATTTAGAAATATTTTTTTATTGTATCATTTTTTTATATTCTCTTTGTGTTTTGCTTCTCATCTTTGTTTTTCCAGAAATTATTTGTAAGTTTTGAACATGCTCTTGGCTTCGAGTAAAGCGAATATAGAGTGATTCTTTTAGCTATGAATATAATCAGTACACTTCGCAACAAGATCAAAGATGAATTTTTTATTGACTGTTTTCTAATATGCATTAAAAATAAAATTATTGAAAATGTTTAATGTAAATTCATTGATAGATTATTTTTGATAAATTATTAATGCAATTCATGTTTTGAAACATACAATTATGAATTTTTTTATATGCAAATTAATTTACACATATATTTATTGGATAAAATTTGAATTTTCAAAATTGGCCCCTTGTGATTCTAGTCTGGCTCTTTCCCTGGTCATGATATTTATTTTATTTGAACGGGCAATTATCTTTTCCTATGTATTAATACCTCTTATGATCAGGCGAAGCAATGGAATCATACCTCATTCGTCAGTCTCACCATGTGATAGATAGTGATACTATTAACTTCTAAGATCGAGTTCCTTAATCCTTCACTTAATTAAATTTGCAATCAACAATTTATATTCTTAATAATTGCATGTGTCGTATATATGGCATCTGACAGGCTTATATATTATTCTTTTCTCCATACAGAGGAGTGGGAGTTCAGAAACTACAAAGAGGAATTGGGAAGGAACGGATGTTGTGCATAAATTACAATTTCTGTACACTAAATAACTTAATTTTGTTTAAAAGAAGATTCTAATTAGACAATAATATCTTTGCACCATATAAACGTGAATATTTTATTTTTTGTTTTCACATGCTTAGACTACTATAAGATTCAGAATGATTAGCCTAGTAATCGATGACTCAAAGAGAGACATGTAATATGCATACATTGAAGACTGTATGTTGACAACAATGATCCTGTCTTTGGTAAACACGGGAAACTGTATGTCATGTCATATATCAAACGAGACATGCTTATGCTTGAGAATCTGCTGCCCATGAGACTTCTTCATACATTGATCGAGGTTGAGACTGACAGCCCAGGTAAAAATGCCAATTCTTTTACATCTAAGGCATATAAATGTGAAAGAATATTGCATATTTTTGTGTTTTTTTGCGTTAATTATCCTCTATTTTTATTATTCAAATTTTGTGAGTGAAGTATGTCTAATAACTCAATTTACTTTTTTTAGATATGACATACACACCCTATAAATAGAAGAGAATATAAATATAAATAATGTTATTAGATTCAACTTGCACCAATCATATCGACTCGTTGACTTGAAAATCGAAGATTCAATAAGTTCAAATCACTAATTGAATTGAATAGGCACATGATCTAATGTAAATTGGTCTGACTTGGTATAACTCGATTTTAAATTGGTGACTCAATTATCCAGATGACTTAATAGGTCATGGGTTTTTAGATTTTATTGTTGAATTTCACTCATAAAAAATGAATTTATAATTTATGTGTGTGTTGTTTATATATTTGCTTACTTTTTTTACCAAACAAAATCACAAATTAGAATTTAAGATGATAAAGTTATTATCACTTTTAATTTATTTTTTAACTAATTTGTGTGTGTGTCTGTGCATGTCTATATATATATTAGATTATATCTAACAATATATAATAATGATAATTTTAATAAATAGATGATAATAATATATTTTAAATTCTAACACTGTATTTTAAAAAAATATGTTGTGTGTTCAAAATTTTAAACAAATTTATAATTATGCTTATGAATATAATGAATTTTATTAAAATTTAAATTTTAATTGTATAAATTTATTGGTTATAAAATTATTTAATTTTTTTAATATCCAATAGATTATGTAGGTCAATTAGTGACTTTATAAATCAATTTGTGATCTAGTATCTCAATCATGATCGATCTATATCAAATAACACTAAATATAACTTAAAAAATAGATAATTACAAACAAAATAGAGAATGACATCTATTTTTAATGCATAAAAAAATCTTATTCTAAGAAATCTAAATTACCATTGTTAATTTTTCTATATTTTTTTTCGAAAAAAAAAAACACATTTTAATTATTGCCTATCATATTGTTGATTTCTCAAAGAATACCATCAATGTCTAAGTTGTCCATTTACGTTGTTACCCCCAATCACTTAATTTCTTTTGTCTTACTACACCATGTCAGTAAAATAAGCTTATTATATAATTGATGCATAATACAAGTATAAAGTATAAAAATTGAAGTGAAAATATGTGTACATATATAACAGGAAAACGAGTTGTTGAACAAGAAAATCCTCAAATTCTTCACCCCATGCCACTTTCAAACCTGAACCATGATTCAAAGTCAATTCTAATTTGTCGTTAATTTTCATTTTTTTCTCTCGTTAATTGATTCATAATTATTTTGAAGGTCTTTGATTGCGGGATCATATTATGACCTCAACGTAATCAAACTTATTATAAGATGAGTTTTTTCAGATACTTCTTTTGAATCATGATCCTGTTTTGTTCATAATTCATATACATTGGTATAAGTTAGATACATGCTTGAACAAACTTTAATTAGCTAGCATACCTTTGTATCATAGCAACAACTTTGTGATTCAAAAGCTTCCAATTATTGTTAGTCTTTACCTTTGACATGTTAAAATAAGTGATTGACTTGTACAAATCCTTATTGTATAAATGATGTTTCATTGTCAACTTACAATAAGAATAATTATCTTTAGTTAGCTTAAACATGTAACATTGATCCCTAATATAGGCTATACTATTCACAATATAGGATATAATAAGATGAATGCCTCTTTATGTTTGTTTTCATGAGTGTTTTGTTCTCTAATAAGAATAAATAACAAACCAAAGTAGGCTTGTTGTAGATCCTTAGGGCCGCCAATAGGAGTCTAATCTCTCGAGCCTCTCTAAAACCCACCCCACGTTTCACACACTCACATATTATAAAATACTATTAACAAGACATGGACAATTGTAGTCACTACAGGTTATTTTTCTAAAATTAAAATTTTATGTTGCAAAATAAATTAGATATAGTAATCAGATTATCCGTTGAGAGTAAATTAATACAAATGCCTAATTATAACATAAATTATATTAAATTAATTTGATAAAATATAATAAACTAAACATCAAACATAAATTTTGTTAAAATTATAAAGGCTAAATTATATTTTAATCTTTCAAATATACGACTTTAATCAATTAAATTTTAATTATGTGAATTAGATCTTTTAAATTTTCTTTCAATTACAATATGAGATCCTTCTAATTTGATTCTATTTAATATTTTTAAGCCATTAATTTACTCAAAATGAATATATATTTCTTTTATTGTAACTTGTTACTATCAACATGTGTGACAATTCAATCAATATAGTCCGAACCCATTTTTAATTCCTCATTCTATAAATATTATGTGTTTTTTTTTTAGAGAATATATCATATTTATTTATTATCATTATATATATGGTTTCTCATACATGCTAATTTAATTAAATATTAAAAAAATTAAAATAAAAAGACTTAATTATAATAAGAACTTAATTCATACAATTAAAAGAACTAAAATTATACATTCACAATTACAAACTTAAAAATACAATTAAACTAATTAATTATAAAAATATTCCTAGACATCAACATGCTCTTTCACATAATACAATTGGGTGCTTCTCTTTTCCAGTGTCTTATAGCTCTGGTCACGTGAAGCAATGGAATCAAATACCTCGTCATAGCTGCACTGTGATAGATAGTGTGATACTATTAACTTCTAACAACCAGTTCCTTAATCCTTTATTTGATATGTGAAAAAGACCTTTACCTTCGACATGTTTCATTTTAATAATCTTATCTTGACTTGAATTAAAGGGTTGCATTAATTTAAGCAAAAAAGAGGTTTACAATTCAATAGAAAATAATTAATGCAATTAATTACGTACTTTGAATTAAATATGCAATCAACAGAGTCTTATACGGCGTCTGACAAGATTATATATATATATATTCCTTTCTTCATACAGAAGATTAGGAGTTCATAAACTACCTAGAAGAATTAGGAAGGAACGAATGCGTTGTATATTCTAAAACTTTGCTAAAAGAAAATTCTAATTAGAGAATAATATGTTTACACCATTTGAACGTGAATATTTTATTTTTGCTTTTCACAAGCTTAGATTACTATAAGATTCAGAATGATTAACCTAGTACTCCATGACTCAGAGAGACAAGTAATAAGCATACATGGAAGAAATAAAGTGGGTGGTCCAAATCAATAAGGAGCTCAATAGTCATGGCCCTTCAGTAGCTGAGAAGAAGCCATGGGAGAGGCATTCCATTTACAAAATACTCTCACATGTCACTATGCTAAACAAAAAGGTCTACAAACCACAAGTGGTGTCCTTTGGTCCTTACCATTATGGTGAGGAGAATTTGATGGCCATGGATGGTGTTCCGGGTGACTATGCTGACAATGATCCTATCTTTGGTAAACACGGGAAACTGTATGTCATGCCATATATCAAACGTGACACGCTTATGCTTGAGAATCAGCTACCCATGAGGGTTCTTCACACATTAATTGAGGTTGAGACTGACACAGCCCAGGTAATTGTCAATTTTTTATTTTGCACCTCTAAGACGTATAAATGTGAAAAAAAAAATTGCATATTCAATTTTATGACTTGTGTTTGAATTAAAAAAATTCAACCTAATAAAATCAAGTATGTTTTTAGTTTGGGTTATTCTAAAAAGTACGTAGTCACTCATTTTTTTTATTATAGCTTTCTTAAAGCTTTTAAAATTATCTTTTAAAAGTTAAGTTAAAACAAACATGACTCAAGTTAAATTTAAGTTGGACAATTCTAACCTAACTCTAACTCTAATAACTCTAATGCCAAACATATTCGACAAGCTTTATAAACTGCATTTATTTCTTTTCATTTAATTGGCACAGTTAATAAAGTTTAGTATAGTAGGTGGATAATTGAGATTTTTATTGTATTGTCAAGAATTTTGATTCCTAGTCATATGTATAGAGAAAACATTATTTGTAGTGATAAAATTTACTTTTGTAATTTTTACGTCTTAAAAAACTAATATTTAATTATTGATTGAATGCTATGTTTAATGAAATAAAAAAAATTATATAGTAATTGATTATATTACATGGGTTTGAACTTCTTCATGTGATATTTTTGTTTAGTGAAATTTCAATCCTTAATTAAATATAAAAAATATTTAATAAAAAAGAAAATAAAGATCATTAGGGTAGAGATTTTCACTAAAAAGAATCCAAGTGATAATTCTATTTGAGAGAATTCATTTCCTAATTAATTTATAGTTAATTTAGGTAACTATAAACAACATAATTTTCATAATTTAAATATTCAAATTAATAATACAAGTATGTATTCTAATTCAAATTTATATAGTAGATTCAAATTAAAAATCTAGCAAGATTCATTCTGATTTGATAACATAAATATATAATATATAATTTAATAGATACATATACATACACATATAAAGATAAAAACTCAAGCTTGTAGTCTTAAAAATTATAATAAAATAAAAAAAGTATAAATTATAAATTTAATAAGGATACAAAAAAATTAAACTAATGGTTAAAATTTATTAACTTTTGTTATAATTATTTAAAATTATACTTGTGATATCATTTAACACACTCTCACATATACTTAAACGCATTTATAATTTGTATTCATATAAAAACTGTCTAACGCTTGGACATATGTCACCATTTTAAGTCAATTTTTTAACCGTACACTCTCTCTACATTTTGAGTTTTTAAAATTAAAATATCAACTTAAATATATTTTTCATACATATAAAATAATTTATTTTAATTTTATTATCAAATTATTTATTTTTTATTTTATTTTAACATTTCATATTTTTTATATTTAATTTTATTATATATTATTATACTAATTTTGTTAAATAATGACATGATAAATAGTTGATGGAAAAATTTGTTTAATAATAAAAAAAATTAAAAATAAGATTAATTTTTTAATATATTATATATAATATACAATTTATAGAGTAATTTAACTAAAAAAATTATCTAATAACAACAACAAAAAATTGAAAAAAAATAATAACATTAACTTTAATATATGATAGATATTTTTTATTAATATTAAAATGTTTTTTTTTTTTTTCTGTCAGTGTCAAATATTTTTTTTTATAAATTATGTGTCATGTGGTCATTTAACATAAAAGAATCTGTATAATAATAGATAACAAAATTAAATATAAAAAATATGAAATATTAAAATTAAAAAAAATGAATTATTTAAAAAACAAAATAAAAACAAACCGTTTTAGAAGTATGAAATATATATATTTTAAGTTAAAAATAGTTGGTTGTTTTGTATAGCGTGATTAGTAGTTGAAGTAAAAATAAAAATGTGACGGGAAGACGACGAGTGGTTGAACAAGTAAATCCTGTAATTCGTGGTCCCATTATCCTTTCCAACGGGAAGCTATGGCAAGTGCGTGCACGTATCAGAAAAAGCATGATTGAGCAAGGACCCACCAAACACGCGGGCCCAAACCCTCAAACGGATCCCACTGGTTCAACAAGGATCGTGTCGACGACCGAGTACATGTTACTAAACTTGGTTGCCTTCGAGCATCTTCACGTTGGAGCTGGCAACGAGATTACCTCCTACGTCTTCTTCATAACCACTGTCATTGATGATGCCATGGACGTTGCAATCCTCAACCGAAGAGGGATTCTCATCAACGCTCTCTGTAGTGATAACGATGTGGCCAAACTTTTCAACTCACTCACCAAAGATATCACAGTTGATAGCGATGGAGAGCTCGAAAAGGTGCAGAGATGTATGAACAACTACTGCAGGAAACGGTTGAACAAGTGGCGAGCTAATCTCATGCATACTTACTTTACGAACCCTTGAGCTATTGTGTCTATTGTTGCTGCCATCACGCTTTTTGTTCTCACTGCCTTTCAGAAGGGATTTTCTATGAAACAAAGTCTTGATCAACCTTAATCTCCAACTCCTCCTCCTCCAAGGAATTGACCCTAGCTACTTAATCACGATGCCTCCGATCGTCTGGCGTTTCTTGCATTTCAGCTTTATTTGTCAATCTGTGACTTAATTTGTGTGGATGTATTTGTTTCTTATTCCCACATACCCATTGCTTGGATTGCCCACTTGCTTAGTACCAACATTCATAATTAGTCGTAATTTGTTATCAATCTTCATTTCTACTTTCGTCCATTGATTCATATTACCCATTTGTCTAGTATCGTATACATGATTCATAATCACTTGTAATTCGTTATCAATCTTCATTCTTCATTCATTGATTTATATTACCCACTTGCTTAGTACCAACACCATTCATAATCAGTTGTAATTTGCTACCAATCTTTATTTCTACCTTCATCCGTTGATTCATAATACCCACTTGCCTATATTACCAACATAATTCATACTCGGTTGTAACTTTATCATCAATCTTCATTTCTACTGACAATTGATTCATAATCCCTTTGAAGACCTTTAAGTGTTTGATCATATTTTCATCGTTTGAATTCTCCAATTTCATCAATCTTATGACAAGTTGAGTTTTGTTCTTAGGATACTTCATTTGAATCACGAATTCATGTTTTGCCCCACATAAGTTGATAAGAGCATGAAATAGCTTCAATTAGTATACTTCTAATTAGTGTTATTAAATCCGACTCGTCCTGACCGGTTCAATCAGTTGGAGTGGAAACTGATCTCATAGCTGAATCAGTTTAATTATTAGATCATTTTTGCAATTGACTTGATCACAAATCATCAACCCGGCCTAAAACTATAACAAACCGGTGTTGTTGCTCGAATCAGACTGGTCTCAAACTGATCAGATCATGTCTCCTGCTTTTTTTGTCCCACACCGGCTCCAAAACTACACCTCACATTATAATATCATACAAAAATAAATTAAATTAAAGTAACACAAAATGCGCACATAAGTAAATTTAATTTAAGTAACACAAAGTTCACAAGTGAGAATTGATCGGTGAACCTTTTATTTAATAAGCACTTCAGTTTATCACTAAGCCAATTTTGTGATTTGGTAAATATATTATAATATATAGATTAACACTATAATTTTATTTTAATTATATTAATTTATGGAATTCAACAAGTGACTTACTAGTTAGACTATTCACCATTGATCCAAAAATTTTATCAAGTAAACAACCAATAAGATTTTAATAACACTATTTCTAAATCATAGCAATAACTTTGTAATTTAGAAGCTCTTAATCTTTGTGATTCTTTTTCTTTAACTTGTTCTAATTGGTGCTAAACTCATAAAATCCGTCTAATATACATGATTTTTCATCATCAGCTTCCATTAAGAATAATTATTTATAGTTAACTTAAATATATCTTTATTACAAGATGTAACTCTCTACATCTAGAGTTACACAGGCTAAAAGTTGTTCCAACCAAACGAAATCAATTTAATATTATTATTAGGAACAAACAAACTAAACTCCCTTATTTGGGATCTTTTGCATAATCATTTAATTCATATTTTAAAGCTACAATTTAATGATATTGATTCAGATATTGAATTTGAGCATATAGATCTTGAACCAAATCAAACCATATTATTTAAAAATAATAATTTTTTATGTTGTGTAATTTTATAATTTTATGCTGTGTAATTTTATAATTGTTATATTAAATAATTTTATAATTTTTACTTTTGATGTTATTCATTAGTTTTCTTTTATATTTTTCTATTTTTCTATTCTTTTATTATTATTTTTTGTGTTTTCATTATTTTATTAGGTGACAAAATGATCTAAGTTGAACAACTCAAATGTGATGGAGTTAATTCAATTTGGTTTGGATTTCAATGTCTTTTATAAACTTGATCCAACTCAAATCAACTGACATTGATTGTTTGAATTTAAATATTTTCTAAACTCATACCAGTCCTACTAGTACCCACCATTTTTTACTAATTATTCTATTTTAATTAATGTGCTTGCTTAAAGAATTTGGGCCTCAAGTATCGGTCTTAAACAAATATAATGAAGATTTTTTTGTATAACCATCCTTTAATAAGATGGTTGATAATTATCATACAATTTTAGACAACTATCTTATTTTCTTTCTTATTTAATATTTTGTTTAGATTGTTTAGTTGCGCTTTTGAGTTTTTCATTCTAACTAATCATTTTGACAAGTTACACTTGACTATTGATGGACCTTATTGTAAAGAAAGAAGTTTGTTTAGGAAGGCAACTTGGAGTAAGGAATTTTAAAGCTTAAAGAAGGAGTCTTGAAGCAATTTTCGCTTAAGCAAAATGTCATTTTGAAGAAGTTGTAGAATAAATAATTTGCTAAAGAAAAATTGTTTTAGCTTAAGAGAAATTGGCACTGAATGCCAGGAGGATTTGCTTAAACATAAAAAAAAAAAATCAATTAAGTGAATTGCAACTAAAATTGTACGTGTTTTGGCCTTTTATATAATGGAATAGCCTTGCCATTTTGAAAAGGATCTTCATTGTAAGACAAATACATTATTTAGTTAAGCAAAAAATTTATCATTTTTTCTCTTTTTAATGTTCTTTTTTTATTGTATTTTGGATGTTACATATGAAAATAAATAATTAAATTCTTTTGTCATTAGAGTTAGATAATCGAACCTTACTATCATGTATATTTTATGAATATATGTTTATATTTATTTTGTCTTCTAGTATTAGTGTTTTATTTATATATTTAATGTTTGTTATGGTTTAATTATTCATAGCTTATTTTTATGAATAGATTGTGATTAAATTTTTTTTTATCTTAAACTAAAGTATATTAATTAGTAAATCTCGTAGCTAGTAATAATATTTGGTTTATTAATTATTTTTGGGCCACAAAACATAAAACAAATTTTTTTATTAAGTGTGTAAGGGATTATCGATTAATGAAGAAATTTGGATACTTTTTATCCAAAAATTAGGATTAGGATTTAGAATTTATATGACTGATATTAGTATTAAAGTTCAAAATGAATATTGTGTTTCATATAAATGAGGGTTACATTCAATGAAATCTAATCCCAACAATCTTCATCATTTGAATTTATTTTATTTTTTAAAATTTATTCTTATTTAAAAACTCAATAATATTTATATGTGAACTTATATCTTTGATTATTTGTTTCATTTTAAGTAAAATGTTAAGTTTGTTTAATGTTCCATTTATTAAGTCTAGTTTGTAGAAATTCATGAAATTTGTTTAGTATTAGGTGAAGTTTTTAGAAGAATGATACTTTATTCATTGAAATACGATTTCACCATTTGGTATACTTGGCAATTATCCAATGATGATAAAGGAAAGAAAAAATTGAGATTAGAGAACATGTTCTTGTTAATTTAGATGAAAAAGAGAGAAAAAGAATTTTAAAAAATGAGTAGATCCCAAATATGAAAATTTTATTCTCTTGTGCATAAAAAAAATAAAGAAATGGAAACACTGTGAGTGCAAAAAGGCTATCGAGCTGATCTTCCATCGCATGGATCAAGTGGTTCAAGAGTTGAGAGACTCGTGCAATCAACTAGATCAAATTTGGATGCAGGACACACCTAGGTTCCTGCAACTGATGATTCTTGATGGCTGTTTATGTTGGAGATTTTAAGAGCTAATGATGGAGTTCCTTTATATCTCATTTTTTATAATTCTAATTAGTAAAGTATGCTTGAGTTTTATTTATCGAAATAATCTATTTCCTTTATATCTCATTTTTTATAATTCTAATGATAACAGTTCAATAAAATAAAATAACAAGTATAGCAGAGAAAATTATGTTTGAGAATGACACAACCGGGTTAATTGTTAACTTTTTTTTTTTATGTAGACATATAAAATAAAAGAATAAAATATTTCATATTCAAACTGGATATTACATGTATATAACAAATTATAAATGTGTCAAAATATTAATTATTGATTTTATGATCAACTATTAAGATTCATGTACTTATACTGTACACTGTACGCCGTACACTTACCGTACCCACTAGTACGCGTATTTGTTCGCTTTTTTCTTTTTTTTTTTGAGAGTCTTGTCCGATAGAATCCCAACAAAAGTTTGACTTTTGACTGTGCCCATTTTGCTACTCTCACCAAGAAGACTAAGCAGCAGTGGGAAAACATTTTTAATTGGTTGGGAATCTCTTTTGTGTTGCTCTTCTGTTAGGGACATGTTTATTCAACATATACAGCTGAGATGGAAACATAAGTTAGGAAATTCTCTTTTTTAATCTGGCATGCACTGTGTTGTCCATTTGGTTATTCAAGAATATTTTTTTTTAGTGAAGGCGAACGTAATATGATTTTTATTTAAATTTGATCTAAGGTTATCCTTGACAATAGTTCTTGGGAAAAAGGAGGGATCTACTGTTTTTTCTAGACTGGTGTAGTGATCCTTTTACTTGTATTTTTCAATCTTTCTTGATGGCGTTGAAGGTTGTAATATCCCTTCACTCTCTTTCTTGATGGTGGACGACACAACAGCGAACATGTTCTTCCTGAATCTCATTGCCTTCATGTTGAGCCTGGCAACGAGGTAACCTCGTACGTGTTTTCCATGGCTGTCATCATCAATGATACGATGGAAGTTGCGATCCTCCAACGAAGAGGGATCCTAATCAACGCTCTCGAGAGTAAACTGTTCAACTCACTGTCGAAAGATACCGTGGTGGGTCACAGTGGAGAGCTAGAAAAAGTGTTTGAGTATAAAAAAACTACTGCAAGCAACTCTGGATCAATCTCAATTAATCACACAGCCTCCCATCATCTTTATTTATCCATGGCTTCACTTTCTATTCTATGTATTTCAGCTTTGTTTGACGTGTGATTTGTATTAATTTGTTGTTGTTCAGGCATTGTTGGATTGCGTATTTGCCTGCTACCAATGTGTGTGTTTTTTTTTTTTGGAATTTAACTTTTTTTTTAACCGATACTAATACGCACATATTAAAATAAAGGCATATTAGTTTTAGTAGCAACTCTATTTTCTCGTTTTTTAAGAGTTATGCTATTTATACAATAATTTATATAAAAATATTTTTGTATTTATTTATTTTAATCATATCGTTATACTTTTTTTTTATTTTTCTTAATTGTAAAATTTATTGTTCAAATAACATTTTTTAAAATCTTTTATATCTTTACGAGTAGTAATGTAATCAGCAGTACCTTGTCAAAGTCGCATTTAGTGTGAAAGAAATTATCAGATGTCCTAAAATCATTATCTAATGATGCATAATTAAATATTATTAATTTTTTTTATAAATTAAAGATTTTAATATATGTCACATAAATATTAATTAAAATTATAGACACGTAATAATCTTAAATAATCTAATAATTTTTCAGGTGATTGATAGTTAGTTATAATATATATGTATTAAATACGTTTAATTAATCATTTAGTTCTTATACATGCACATACTTTTCATTTAATTCCTTATATCTTTCCAAAAATAGAAAAATCTTTACACCAAAAGACTTTGTTATCATTTAAAATTTTTATTTAGTTTTAACATTAGTTATAATATAACACCATTAATTTTTTGCTGACATGATTATATGGGATCCACCTGTGTGCCTTGTTTGTATGCTGAAGTGGCAGGTTCAATGATTTAAATATTTATTAATTTGATTTTTATATTTGTTGAAGCTTTGCGTTTCAGTCTTTATATCTAAAAGTTTTATATTTTAGTTTCAATATAAATATTTTTTATATTTTAATTTTTGTTGTCAATTGTCAAATAACTCCGGTCCGTTAAATTTAGATGTTTCAACATAGCCATAGAATTAAATTGATAATATAAAACCAACAAAAAATTTCTAAAAATTATTAAACCGTCAAAAATTTAAAAATAAAAACATTTCTACTACTCAATGTTATTACGATTTTCCATAACAAAGCGCCACTCCCTATTTATTCTTTCTTTACATATGCTTCTGTTCTCGTTTCTTTTTCTTCCTCCTTCTTACACAATGGGTGTATGTAGAATCGGTAGAGCTCCTAGATCCTGTAGATGAGTCACGTGAACGAGTCCACTCTCTTCATCCTTCAACTACCATTTAATCTTTAAGCTAAATTCAAACTTTAAGTTTCTTAATCCTCTACTTGATTTCTGAAATGCAGTTGTTTGTTTTCCGCGAGTTTTTTTTTTTAAATCATTTTCATCACATCTTTCATGTTGGTTTATATATGCAAAATAATAATAATAATAATAATAATAATAAATTAATAACATAGCTGTCTAATCTCTAACAATTGAGTTTTAATTGTTGGTGACAGTCTTATATACATTCTTTTCTTCATAGAGAAGAGTACTCCGCGGGGGATGAGAATCCAAGAAGACAATAGAAGGAAGGAATGTTCAATATAAACTACAATTTCTTTGCGCACTATATTGGTTAATATGGATAAAGTGAAGATTCCAATTAGACATTGACACCTTTGAGGCTTATGATCGTGAATATTTTATGCTTGCTTTTCACGTACATGACATTACTATAAGATTAAGAAATACCGACCGTTGTATGCCATGATCAAGAGAAACCCTGTAGGGACATCAAAGCTAATAGGCATATACATGGAAGAAACGAAGTGGATGGTCCAAATCAATGAGGAGCTCAAGAGTAATGGTACTTCATCAGTGCCTGAGAAGGAGCAATGGAAGAGGCATTCCATATATAAGATACCCTTACGTGTCACTGAGCTAAACAAAAAGGCCTACAAACCTCAAGCGGTGTCCTTTGGTCCTTATCATCATGGAGAGGAGCATTTGAAGGACATGGAAGATCACAAACATCGAGCTCTGATTCATTTCCTCAAGAGGTGCAAAAAGCCCATTGAGTTGATCTTCCATCGCATGGATCAAGTGGTTCAAGAGTTGAGAGGCTCGTACAATCCATTAGATCAAATTTGGATGCAGGACACGACTAGGTTCCTGCAAATGATGATTCTTGATGGCTGTTTCATGTTGGAAATTTTAAGAACCGATGATGGTGTTCCGAATGACTATGCTGACAATGACCCTGTCTTTGGTGAACACGGGAAACTCAATGTCGTGCCATACATCAAACGTGACATGCTTATGCTTGAGAATCAGCTTCCCTTGATGGTTCTCCGTATATTGATTGAGATTGAGACTGACACAACCCAGGTAATTAAGTAATTTTTTATTTTTTTTAATGTGCCCTTGTAAATGTAAGAGGGACGGAAACATTTGCATATTCAAATTTTGGATTCACTTAATTCATCCATTTCTTCTTTTACATGCTTATTGATTTAACAAGAAATGATAGCAAAGCAAAAACACTAAAACTTGATAAATTATTGCACAATAAAATATGGCCATATTTTTAGACATAAGATCTTAGTTTTTTATTTACAAAATTAATTTAATAACATGTTACGAGAAAATGAATTGAAATCAAATCACATAATTTTAAATTATATAATAATTTTTTCTCTTACACCTTTTTTTTCACATTAATTAAAATTTGTTGAAAATTATAAATGTGTGTGAATTTTACTCTGTTAAATACTCTCTCACTTATGATGCTTGTAGTTTCTAATAGCAGAAATAATGAACAGTGTGAAAACAATTTCCTAAAAGAATATAGTTAATGTTATAACTTCTTCTCTCCTATCAATTAAGCCAAATCCTTATCATAATTTGTTAATGCTATTTTATATTGATTAATATATCTTTTCCTGCAAATTCATACCAAATAGCGCTTCTATTCTAACAAACTTTAAATTGGATTATAACGAATGTGGGAGAGAGAGAAGAAACTACTAAAAAATCACCATATACATGCATGGTCACCTCCTAATCAAATTTCATATGATATATGGTCGATTTTTTCAATATATGAACAAAATTAATAATAATTGATAATATATTATGTGGTGATAGGGGGCCGAGATATGAGAGGATGTAATGGTTTTTACTGAGAAAGAACAGTGCTCCTCTTGACTTAGTATTTAAATTATTTGGTTATATATAAAGCCAATTCATAATTATATTTGATAGGGAGATGATTTGTTGATCAAACAAATCCTCAAGTTGTTCAGCCCAGACACCCCTGAAAGAGGAAGCAATGGGAAATGCATGCACATGTTAGACGTGTACAGAAAAGGCCTGATCGAGCAAGGACCCACCAAGCGAACACGCGTGTCAAAAGCAAAACGAAGAAAGTTATTATGGCTGAGCGAGGAGCACGGAGACGACGAGATAATTCGGTCCGCAACGGAGCTCCATGAGGCCGGAATCCGGTTCAAGAAAAGCCGAACCCACAGCCTCTGCGACGTGTCGTTCGTTGGCGGCGTGCTTCGGCTCCCAACCCTAGTGGTGGACGACACCACGGAGTACATGTTCCTCAACCTCATCGCCTTCGAGCGTCTTCATCCCGGAGCAGGCAACGAGGTCACCTCCTACATTTTCTTCATGGACACTATCATTGACAGCGAGATGGACGTGGCGCTTCTTCATCGGAATGGGATCCTTGTTAATGCCCTAGGAAGCGATAAAGCTGTTGCGAAATTGTTCAACTCATTGTCTAAGGATATTGCTGTGGATCGACAAGGAGTGTTGGATGTGGTGAGGATGAGTATGAGTAACTACTGCAATAAACCCTGGAACATTTGGCGTGCTAATCTTATTCACACTTACTTTAGGAACCCTTGGGCTATTGTGTCGCTTGTTGCTGCCATTTTTCTCTTTGCTCTTACTATCATTCAGACGGTTTACACTATTGCTCAATATTATCAACCTTCAACTACTGCTTCTGATCAGTCATCACCGTTTCTCATACCTTCTCCAAGGCCATGGTTTCGTCCCTAATTAATTAATTTATATTCATGCCACCCTAATTGTTTGTTTTTCTTCTTTTCTCTCTCCTACCTTCAACTTTTATTGTGTTTGATTATTTGTGACTTTATGTATTTTCTGTTCATAAATCCTACTAATTAGATTAACTGCCTGGCTAGTACCATGATTATTGTGATGAATTTTCTTTGGAATTTAATTTAATAGTTCGTTTGATAAACTTGACTTTTATAATTTCCAACTGATCATATATCTTTTCAAAAGATAATTAAAGCGATACATTGGTTGTGTGCACGGGAAAGACTTTTATCACTAAGAGGGTTTGTGCTAATAATGGAAATTAAAATTTACCCAATCCATATGAAACTGCAGATGCTAGGGAGAGTGTCCCACTTTTCTATCCCTTGGGATATGATTACATGAGTTTCTTGTCAACCAATTATTAAAGCTTTCACAAGTAAGAATAAGGTAAAAAAAAAAAAAAAGTTACATTTTTCGTTGAGGATGACAATACTGAACAGGTGTTTTGATTTAACTAAGTTTAGAGCTTGGTGTTGGTTGTCAAATAAAATGAAGCGTTTTAATATTTTTCCTTTTACAAATGGACAACAAATCCCATGATATGCATGAAGAGCTTATAGATGTAAGGTTTGTACAATATGATTTGGTACATTGTTGTTTGTTATAGGCTCTTTAGGAATGTTTAAGGTGTTCTACCATCTTGATGGGTCGTTAAGCACGAAGGGGAGAGGGATTCGTTAGGTGTGATAAATCAATTTATTTATTTATTATTTATTTAATTTACTTATTATAAATAATAATAATTAAATGGATTGGATTCCATTCATTTATTTTATTTTATAGATAATTAATTATTACTTTTTTTATTAAAATTCAATATTTTTAATTAATAATTAACAATTCAAAATTAATTTAACATACTTTTTATATATTTAATTTTTTAAAATTTATTTTTAATTTTTTATAAATATATT
>JAMLFT010000713.1:0-37460 GCA_026544285.1 Pachyrhizus erosus | reverse complement strand
ATCAATCATATTCTGAATAATTTAATAATTTAAAAGTAATTAAATTAAATGCAAACTATTAAAATCAAATATTATTTAAATTAAAGTATTAGTTTAATCTCTGCTCGAAAACTTATATTTCATAATAAGATGCTATAAATATTAATATTATAAATAATAAAACTATATAGTGTATAATAATATTAATATATTTAATAACTAAAAATAAATGTATGTTTAATATGAATTTATTTAAAATGATTATAAAATATTTATATATGAGATTTTCACTCTGATATAATAATAAATATAAATATGTTTTCATATGGTTTAAATATTGTGTATATTTACCATTATATCATAGAGTGAATATATCATACATAAATATTTTATATTTATTATTATATCAAATATTGTGTATAACACTATAAATTTAAATATTATAAATAATATAGAATCTTGAACAATTTTTTATTATTGTTAGATGTTAAATTTAGATTCATTTGTATAATATTTTTAATATTTTTTTTAAAATTAACTTAGTAAAGTAAATAATTTATGAAATATATTTTCATTGGTAAAACAATCTTAAATATTTTTTTCAATAACATCGTGGATAAAATATTTTTTAATTAATACATTGTATAAATACATTTGAACAATTATTTTTTATTTACATCACATGATTTATAAGTTTAAGACAAGAATATAATTATTTTTACATACATTAAAAATAAATATTTAATAAGTTATTTAGTTTTTTTCAATTTAAACCAATCTGATGGATGACTTAATCAATTATTTTTAGTTTTAGATTAATATATTTTATATAGTACTTAATTTTTTTTTTAGTTGTCTTTTTTTCATTCATTTTTTTATATTTTCATATGCTATTATTAAATGTCTTAATTTAGTCATATTTTGACGAAGAAAATTACTAAAATATATAATGATAATTATGGAAATAATTAAATATCAAATAAAAAATTATTAAATAATTAAAAAATAATAAATATATTTACCGTACATTAATATAAATTATTTTTTAATCATAATATAGACAATAACTAGAGATAAAAATTAAAAAAAATATACTAATTTTTTTATATCATCATTTGATTATCTAAACTAAATCAATCCAATGTTAATAGAATTGGTTTGATTTGAATTGCACATAAAAGTTTTCAAAACAAAATCAAACCAAATAAATAAAATATTTTATATTTGTTTTCACCTTAAATTCAAAACAATCCAACTAGTAAATAATCATTGGACTAATTGTAATTTATATATAAAAAACTATTTAGTTAAGGACAATGAACAAATTAAGTGATTAATAAAATCACCATTATATTCTAAATTTGTAAAATTTTAAAGATTCTTTTCGATCAAAGTAACAATAACAAGTCATTTGTTGAGACTAATATAAGTATTATTACATATATAGTCAAGCATATAAAAATCACTTAAAATGTTTTAGTTATTACACTAATATTATTTTTATTTCAATATTTTTTACTTTGTATTCTTTAACTTTTATGTTAATACTATTTATTTTTAATATTATATTTAAACTACTTATTTTAAACTTCAAAATATATCATTTTAAAACATATCTAACATAACCCGTATGAATGCATGGGTGTCATGTTATTGAAAAAGATAGCTTAATTTTGAGTTGAGTTTAGAATACCATTAGGTTAGAAAATTTCCACTTTTTTTTTTTTGCTTTTTTTTTTATGTACAATACCATTTATTTATTGAAAGCAAACACTTACGAATGTTAACGAAAAAGCCCAAAGAATTTTCATCTAAAACACAAGATGGTACAATCTTTTCTCCATGCCAATCAACATGAGGGTTTTATTTCTACTTTTACTTGGGATCTAATAAAAATCACACCTAAGATTTTACTAAGCTCAAAAATATCTACAATAATAACACAAAATACCAAAGTAATTTGTTTAGAGATAATAACAATTAATTGTGTATGTTGGTAGCTTGTGTTAGCAAAAGTTGATAGGAAAACTAAGAATAACCTTGAATTTGATCAAAAGTAAACGAAACTTTACTTGTAAGTGCGAGATTTGATCATAAAACTAGTATTGTCAAATTAGGTGACATTAATTGTGACTCTAGAACAACCAATACTACAAGATTTAGTTCCTAACCTAATAGGGGTAAAATCACAAGTGTATGATTGTTTTCATATAATAAAATATCTAATTTACATGGGTTGTAGTTTATGCTTATCGATTTATTGTGATTGGCAAGGATAAAATAAGAAAGGATTATTTGATTAGGAGAAATGATAGTTAGAGAAAAGAAAAACAAAACAAGAAATAAGAGCTAGAACATAAGAATATCAAGATTAGGGAAAAATAATAAAAAGAAAGGTTTCCAAAATTGAGTTTCACTAAATGGTGATTAATGAATTAACCTCTATCACCTACATGCTACAGTTGTTTTTGAATTTTGAAGGTGAATCAATATATATTAACCTTTGTTCAACAAGACCCATTATATTCTTTGTTAATTCAAATGATTAAACATACTTTCATTATTTAAAGCCTAATTTATTTTCTTGTGAGTCCAATAATTAAGTTCACTTTTCAATCCTTGCCTGAAACATATCAAGAGTTGAGCATGAGCATGATACTGACCATGAGCAGTATCAAGTAATTCGAATAAGCTTTATGTCCACCCATCAAGTCTTTCAATCTCAAGCCTTTAACATGAATCCCAAAAGTCCATTATGTCTCTTCTTTCTAGTTTAGTAGCTTTTAAGTCCAAAATTCAACTCTTAAAACACAAACATCTCAACATGCAATTAGTTCCACAAAGATTGGAAAAACAATGAAAATCATGATTATGTCCTAGATGTTAAAATATGCAACTTATCCTAACTAAAATGTTATGCATATAAAGTATGAAATATGAGGCATCATAACCCAAGAATAAAAAGCAATATCTCAAAATGGAGAAATATTTAAATCTCATTAACATTCAAATTTGACTTGTTGAAGTACTCAAGGTTTTTATAAAGTGAATTATCAATTTGGCCCTTGAAATTGTAATGATTGGTTAGATTTGTTCTTAAAATTAATAAAATAGAAAAATAATATATTGTAAATTTAATCAATTGAGTTCCTGATATTGTACTTGTTGATTAAATTAGTTCTTGAAATTTAAAAATGGCAAAATTATCCCTAAAATTGTAAATCATCAACCAAGTTAGCCTTTTCATTATTAGTTGGTCTTATCTAACATCGTTAGTTACTAGTTTATGTTATATAATCTAATATCATTAACTGAGTTGGTATATTAAGTACCTAAAGGGTGACTAATTAGGCTCACATACATGACTATTGTCCTATGGATGAAAATTGTAATGGCCCTTTTCTATTTACTTTTAATTTTTCAGAAATTATATTTAGGTAATTTTAGCCTAGGTAAATTTTTAAAATCTAAACTTGTCAGGGGAATTACAATTTGACGGGACATAACTTTTCACATTTATTTAACTTGTCTTCATTCAGAACATTCTCAACTCAACATACAGGGAAGATAAAGTTATAAGTAAAATTATTATTACATTCTCATAATGTATTAAGTAACCAAAATAGGATAACATCTAAGATAGCTTTCTATATCCAAATCATCTAATAAGATTTTTTAGAAGAATCTTCTTCATTTGAAGAATCTTCCCTCCTATATGGATTGTTGGCTTGAACTGAACCTATGGAGGATTGTGGGTGTGGAGAAGCCCTGAGGTTGTTGTCGTGTCGCAGGAACACCAGTGAATCTAGGAGGCGGAGTCTAGGATAGAATCACATGTACATCTATGTGATGAAATTATCACGAAACTACAATATAGGTAGGCCTAAAGGCAAACTGAACGTAACCCATGAACGTGTCATCTCCCTTACTTCTATCTTACGTCCATCTCCCTTCTAGAGGTATTATGGACAGGTGAAATAGTGGTTGAAATCCTTCTGCCATCTGTGTTTGGAAAAATATAGGGTTGTAGGAGTGAGTTATCTATCCTTGGGAAAACACATACATATGTAGAGGGTTTCTAGCTAACGTGGATTCTCATCTCACCATAACGTGCCTAATTAGGGTTTCTACTCGATTTAGGACTCTTCGTTGCCTCCAAATACTACTAACTTCGGGAGGACTTACACGAGCATATCAATAATGATCCAAATTTGCAACCTTAGGTTAACGACCAGGAGTATATATCCTGTCTGATACTCGATCTAGGATATTATCAATTGAATCTTGATAATGTTTCGCTTTGTTGGGGACGCCAAGCCAGTTCTATGACATCCTTTTCACTTTGATCGGTTCACAACTTGATACCTTTATCCCCAAGATCTCACCAAAGCTTGCGTACATTCCTCATGTACCTTTTATGGTCAACCTTTGCATTCCCATTCTTAATTCCCACTCGTTAGGGTTATCAATTCAGCCTACCTCCTTTATTTTATTTGTTAATTTTACTATTCATATTATCTTAGTACTAATGACATGTTTAGATATCTATGGATAACATCGATCTTTCATCTTTATATCATAATCATTCTATATTTGACATCATTGTCTGAGCATGTCTCAGTTTATCTTCTATCCTAGAGTTATTCTAGAATTTTACTGTCTCATGTGGACAATTATCATGAATATGTACCTCCTATTAGTATAAGAGGTAGTAAATCATGTCTATATTATCAATTCAATACAATTAAAATTATATTCAATGATTACAACAATCAATAATACACATAATTAAATAGCAAGGTCGAGGCAAAAATGGTCATTTTACACTTTTTCTTTCAAGATTCCTTTCTACCTTTATATTTATATGGAAGAGGTAGATCTAAAAAGGTTTTGTATCTTTATTTGAATTAATTTGGAAAATTTCTTTGCAGAAGGGTATTTTAGTAATTTTTTCTTACGAGGGATATTTTGGTCATTTCATAAAATTTATTCCTTTAATGATTTCCCTTCCTTTTCTGATTATAG
This sequence comes from Pachyrhizus erosus, assembly GCA_026544285.1. Classification (NCBI taxonomy): domain Eukaryota; kingdom Viridiplantae; phylum Streptophyta; class Magnoliopsida; order Fabales; family Fabaceae; genus Pachyrhizus; species Pachyrhizus erosus. Next base: position 32,456 of record JAMLFT010000713.1, on the reverse strand, counting down.
GGATATCTATTATCACTAGGGAATGCCTAGAATATTTTTCTTAGACTTTAGAATGATCAAACAATGACAAATCTTTGGTTTTATATCATAGGGGTATTTTGGTCATTTTGGGATAAAATTCATTTTCTAAGGATTTTTACCCCATTTCAAACCCTAGGAATACCATAAACATTTTAGTTTCCCATTTAGAGTGTTCTGATTCTACTTCTCTTAATTTTGAAATATTAAAATAGTTAAAAATTCAATTTTTTACAAACTAAGGGTATTTTGGTCATTTATAAAGTTAAGGTTAATATTACTTAACCCTTTTGAGAATCTGTTATAGTGTTCTTAATTGGGTTGGAGCTACCCTCTGTATTTATTTCTAGAGTAAAATAGTGAGAATAGCAAAAATTCTCAATTTTCTGATCTAGGGGTATTTTGGTATTTTTTTACCTAAGGGCAAAATGGTCATTTTCCATTCTTCTTCTTCAACCTCAACAGTAGAGTGTGTTTCTTTTTAGCTCAAAACCATTTTAAAACTTCCTAATCCTTGTTCTTCTTCTCTTTTTAGGCTTGCCTTATCAATTTTGACTTGTAGGAACTAGAATTTACCCATTTACACTACTTATTACTAGATTATAAGCAATTTTGGGATTCAGGAATAAGAACAACATACGTGTATCCTGCTCATGTTCGATTTTGAATTTCTTCTAACTATAACATTTCATATCATCAACAAAGTTTACTCAACCAAAATTTCATCAAAAATGACTTTAAGAAGAAGAATTGAATTCTTCAAATTCAAGTTTTTAAGTTTTTTGATTCCAATTCGTTCTTCCCAAGTTCGTCTATCTCAGGACGTTAATCTTTCACAAATTCAAATTCAAATAGCATGAAACATTTCTAGCAATTAAATTTGAAAAAAAGATAACTCCTCCTACCATTTTTTGAAGTTTTTCGACGAGGTTCCAATGAAGCTCCGATGACAATGCAAATTTGCGATTCCTTTAGCTTTTCTTCAAATTTCTTCTACAAGATTGTACTATGAAAGTTTTTGAAGCTTTCTGGATTGGAAGGAAATGAAGAGGGTGAAAAATTGAGGGGAATTTTGAGAAGAAGTTTCACATTTTGATGCTTTGGAAATCCGATTCTTCAATCGCTTGTATAGTGTTTTCTACAGCCCAAGCTCGCTTATTTTATTTGCAAGTGGTAGAAGAAGGCAGCAACGTCGCAGGGCATGGCACAAAAAGTCTAAGAAAGGAGAAAAAGTGATGGCAACGTTGTGTCTCTAGGAAGAGGATGATGGAGTTGCTTCAATGGTGGTTTATGCTTTTTGGGAAGAGTTAAGTGGAATTAATTCATAAAAATAAACAACGATGAACCTAGCGATCAAATGACAATCCCTGCATTCAAACTTACCTTCGACCCTCGCATTCCTGCCTTCGAATCTGTCCACCCCTTTTGCATTTCATGTTTTATTTTAATTTCTTCCATTTAACTCAACGCACATGCCTTTTAGATTGTTTAATGTGGTTTTATGCTACCCTTGATGGGTAGCTCAGATGGTAGAGACACGTTTCTTTTCTTCTTTTTCTTTTAATATTTGTTTTTAATTTTTAATAATTCTATTTTTGATCTCTAAATTTTTTCCAAAAATCCTTAAAACTCATTCATATATTTTTTTTCTCTCACTAATTTAAATTTTCTTTTCCTAATATTTATTTTATTTGATGAAATTTATTTATTCATATTTAATTCCCAAAAATTTATTTTTAATTTCTGAAAATTTGTATTCTGACTTCTAATTTTTATTCTTCCCTTCTTTTATTTTTATTTTATTTAAAACATCTTAAATCTATTTTCTATTTGGAAATTAGTTTATATTTTTATTTTAAGTTGATTTTAGTTTAATTTAATTTTAACTAACTAGAGATCTTTCTCTTTTCCTTTCTCTTTCTCTCTTTTGAAAATATTATCTACTAAATAGATAATATTTTTTTCATAGAAAAATAAATTCTAAATCATATTTTTGGCTAAGTTAAAAGGAAACAAGACAAATCTTCTAATATAAATTTATAATTTCACTATATTAAAAAAATAGGATGTTACAAAAATAACCCAAATATTTGGCAGAATAATAATTGGTTTTTCATTTCTAATGACATTAGAAATATTATGTCTTGATACGTTAGATGTTATGAACCCCCTAGTACTTGAGTTCAATTTTGATGAATACTTTAAAAATCTCTAGGTTTTAATCCCTACAAATTTTCAAAGTTTGGACTTTGATTTTGATCAAATGGCTTGAAAAATGATTAGGCAATAGAAAAATGAAGGTTCAATAAAACCTTTTATAGAGGAAGAAATTTAAGATGAAGTGTGGAATTATGATAAATCTGATATTTATTAAAGACTTATTGGAGGTACTGAATATGGATTTTGTAGCCTTTTTAGAGGATTTCACAAGAATGGTAAATTGGTAAAGGGATCAAACAACTCTTTTATTGTGCTTATATTGTAAAAGACAATCTTGTAGCTTTGGGGATAATAGACCTATCTCTTTTATATGACATATATATAAGGTATTGTCAAGGATTCTTGCATAGGTTGAGAAAGGTGTTGGATCCATTTATTTCTTTGAAATTAAAGGTAGGCAAATATTAGATGGGGTTCTCATTGCAAATGAATTGGTGCATGAAGCAAAGTGATTAAATAAAGAAGTGTTATGCTTTTAAGGTGAACTTCAAGAATGTGTATGATTATGTTAGTTGGGAATTTTTAGAGTTTGTGATGTATGAAATAGTAAATATATATCTTTTGGTGGCAAAATTATCTTACTCAAATATGTGTTGAACTTTCTCCTTATCTAATTTCGTTTCCTTTTCAAGGCTTATTCGTGTATTCTTTCCACTCTTAAATATCTTTTTAAACATTTTTTATGAGTTAAGGGGAAGGATGAGAGACGTATTTGTTGGGTGGGATGGAACAAGGTGTGTACTAAAAATGGGATGGAAGGTTTATAGGTTAAAAAATATAAGGCTATTTAATTTATCCTTCTTAAACAAATGGATATGGAAAATGATGGAGGAAAGAGAAGTTATGTGGTGTAGATTATTAAAACATAAGTATGGTAAAGGTGATGTTTTGTGAGAAAGTGAAGTTTATATGGTGGAAGAATATTAGTAAGTTGTATCATGGATACCATGAGGGGAACTTGGATTGGTTTAATAGGGGTATGTGTAGAAAGGTAGGGGATAGGAGGGATACTTTCTTCTAGAAAGATAATTGGTTTAGGGATGCATGTTTATACTTAAACTTCCCTAGACTATTTATTGTAGCATCAAATAAAGATGTTAAATTGATGATCTTGGGAGGTGGCAAGATGATGCCTTTAGGTGGGAGTGGGTTTGGAGGAGGGAGTTGTTTGTTTGGGAAAATGTGTTGGTTGGGGAGTTAAAGTCTTTGGTGGAACATGCAACATTGCAAGAAGGAATATATAATGAATAGGTGACGAAAGGAGACAAATTAGGGATAGATTCTATCAAATTATAATATAATTAGTTTATGTTAGATCAACAAGAATCTAAAGATGAGGTTTTCAAATGAATATGACAAAAGGAAGTATCGTCCAATGTTCAAGATTTTGTTTGGAAGACTTTTCTTGATCACATACCATCAAAACAAAAATTAGCTCGAAGAAATGTTCTCCCTTTGTCAAAAACTATATTTGTTGTGTTAAAATTGTATGGATTTTACAAAGCATATTTTCTTATTTGTCCATGTTCAACCACTTTGTGGTATTTAAGTTTGCTAAGGTGGGGTACAAGCACCATTATAGTTGGATATTAAGGAACATTTTCTATAGTTTAAAGGTTTGATTAATGGTAATAGAAAAATGACATATATTTGGAGAATATTTTAGTATGCGATAGTTTGAGTGATATGAAAGTGTAGAAACAAATTGTTTTTTGAAGCAAAGAAGATTAATGTTATGCAAATGCTAGAGAAGGTTAATTTTTTTTTCATGGAAATGGATTTCAAGAAAATTTGACTTTTCATATGTTTTCTCATATTTGTGGAATGACATGAGAACAACATGTTTATTATAGCATAGATGATAATTGTATGACATAGTTATGTTTATGGAAGTTTGTAATACTTTTTGTTTAGGAATATGCATGTTTGTTATGTACATTTGGTATACATGCTGATACATATGAGTAAAGTAAGTTTGTGATGTAATGATCTTGCTAAGAGGTTTATATATTGTGCTACTCTTAGTATATATATGATTAATAAAATTCATCATTTTTGCTGCTTAAAAAAATAATAAAAGATTTCAAGACGTTGGAAATAAATTGTCTAGAAAAGTGCATAGCCTTACATAGCTTTGGGTAATTAATTCCAAATCAATTGAAAAAGGATAAATTTGTAACTTCACTTGAATAAAATTAATATTTTGATTAATTAAATTTCTTTTGTGGTAAAATTTAAATTAAAAGTTAGATTTATTATTTTAACAATCTTGGATTTAAAATCAACATTGTATAGATATTCTAGTGAAAAGTCTTAAAAAAGAAGGGAAAAACTATAAATTCAAACTTTTATTTTAATTTATATATTAAAATAATTCATTTAAATTATAAATAATTCTATTTAAATAATTTATTAATTTCAAGTAATTTGATCAAGTTATGAATATTTTAGTCATTAGTTACAAGTTAAGGTAAAATAGTCTTTTCGCATGAAACTTACCCAAAAGATTTTGCAAAAAATATTAATGATTAAAAAATTATTTAAGAAATTTCATAATAATATTAAGTAAAAAATAATTAATTATACATTTTTTAAGTTTAATAGGATAAAATAAAGAAAAGGATATTTTTAGAATTTTAAAACATAAATTCAATTTAAATCTACACAATGATATAAATACTCTTTATTGAACATCACTAAATTTATTAAAATTTATCTAATACTTCTAAGCTATATTTAATTAATTTCCTTTACAAAATTTGATAACATGAGCATTATATGTGTAAACAACAATTAAATTGAGCAAGACAAAAAATCTTATGAATACAATTTAAGAAACTTTTAATTTACCTAGATCTTATTTATAATATAAGATATTTAATGTATATAAAACTTATATCATTATGAAGGATCAACTTAGTGTGGTATACTTGTTGGAATCTAATATGGTCATCATTTGATGTAGCTTGATGTTTTAAAACACAATGCAATGTTGTTGTTTCTTCATAGAAAGTGCTAAGTGTTGATGTAAAATTAATTATATCTTGATAATGTATATAATGGTATGATTGTTCATTCATGAGCATCAGTTTGCACTTTGTATAAGAAGACATTTTGTTAAAGACAAGTGTTAGGAACATTAATAAAGGAACAAGTTATGTCCTTGGGGACACCAAGACACAATAAATCCACATAAAATTTAGTCCTTACAAACCCCATATCATGGTGATAACCACCTATGTATGTATAACTTGATGAAGTTTCAATTACTCTGTGATGAGTACTGATGTCCACCAAATGGTTTTTGGCATGTGTAGCTTTTGATGTTTTGGTTTATGTTATTTTTACCATGTTAGGAGAAATGACAAACTAGTAGCTCGTTGTTTAAAAATCTTTATGAAGTAGAGTTCTTACATGTATTTTCTATGGACATATTATATTATTTTGGTTGCATATGCTATTTAACTTTTATGTGATGAGACACGTTATTTTATGATGACTAATAATTAATTAGTTGTTATTATTGTCAATGATACATTATCTATTTGAAGTATGTCAATGAACACATGCTTTTCTACTTTTATTTCTTAAGCTTACTATTTCAATTGGTGTGTGTGAACAATGATTGCGACATGTACATTTGGGGAAGCAAATGACAAAGCTTGATAAAGTATAAGGATGTTTCAAAGGCTTCATAATAGATGTCTAAAATGGTAGTTATAACCAACATATGAATAAACATTTTGTAATAGGTTGTCATTCCCTTTATCAAAAAATTTTATTTTGATTGTCTTTGACCATAACATGTATGATTAAATTTTGAAATATTGTATTTATTTGGTTTGTATGGTCCCAACTTTATAGTTGTAGTGTCACATGACATAGTGCACATTTCCTTACATTTTTTTTCTGCACAGAAGGTTATTTTACTTAAATATTGTTGTATTTAATTATTTGACTCATTGGCATGCAACTTTTTACTTTTGCATTGTAAAAAACTTACCTACATTTTCATAATCAAACTAATTAATGTTTACTTAAAATTGAATTTTTTTATTTTTGTTAGTTAGACTTATGTAGCTTAAGTGGAAGATTAAGTTATTTATACTTAATGAATATGGTAATTTCTTATGTGTAATATAATGACATACATTTGAAATAAAAATCTTATTAACTATAGCAAATGGATTTTGACGGTGTATTAAGGATAATCTATTATTTGACCAATGTTCTAATTTGAACCACAATAAAACTTTTTCTAGTATTATTTCTAATATAATAACATGAGTGCTTAAGACTAATGAATTGTTGGCATCAATTACATTGACAAATCCCTATTTTGGTATAATTATAGGCAATACTTATCACATCATTTGCTTGATTATCACACTTTAATTACTTAATTTTATTGAGAAAAGTGTTATTTAGGTGCAAGTAGGACGAAGTTGTAAAAGAATTGAAAAAATGTAAAAAAGAAAGGCCAAAATGAGCTTTAGAGCATAAAGTATGATGTACTTAATTTTATACATGATCATACTTTGGTAGGAGGTATTCCCTTTGAAAAATAAGCACAATTGTGCATATTTTAATGCATGATTGTGCTTAATCAAGGTTCCATGAAGACTTAGTAGCAAGCTTCAAAGCACAATCATGCATATCTAACACAAGTGAAGGCCTAAAAAGGTCTATAAGTTGTTGTTTGATTATTGTTTCAAAAGACTTTGAAAGACGAAAAAGAAGTAATTTCTTGAGGTGTGTAATCACTACCCTTAAGGACTTATCTATAATATCCCACACAAGTTTCCTAGGATACAACAAGAACTTCCTAGAATAAGTATAAGGACTACAAAACTTGCAAGAAGATGAACCTGGAATTAGAGAGGGAATTAGAAAAGAGATGTAAAAAACATTTATTAAGATAGGTCTATATAAAAGATAAAAAAATGAAGGTAATTGTTTGAGAAATAGTCATTGGTAATTAAAACATTAATTTGTTGTTAATAAAAACGTTAATATACAAATAAATAAACAAGTACTATAAACAGGAAAAATTTAAACTCTAAAATAGAAAGTCTTTTATTTTCGTAACTATTGGAAGTTAAAAATCGTAGTCATTAAAACAAGGTCTCTTAGATAAGATTTGAATTTAATTTAAGAATAATTTTAAAAAGAATTTTATTAAACACAATATAAAAATTGTGTCATCCATTATTGCACATGTAAGGGGAGACATTGACATATTTGTATTGTGAATGGTCCATGAAGCCCAAACTCATAGGCGTGAGACTTTCACCTCTTACTAGCCACTTTGAAAGCCTATGTCACATATATAAACTAAAGAGACAAAACTATTATAGTTAATGTGAGACTTTGTCTTTTGGAATACCACTTAAAAACAAAACATAAATAAGATAATGATAAATTCACTTTGGGATCTTTTACTTTATTTTGAATTTCTAATTCCGTTGAGTGAGTGAAAACCTCTAGAGGCGGCGATTGATTAGGGGTGAGTGTGAAAAACATAATGTGGACCAAAATTTGTAAAAAAAAAAAAATTACTTATGTCTTTTGCACTCTTTTATGTGATTTTATGCTATCTAGAACCAATGACTAGTTAAATCTTTTAGGTTAAGAATGTGATGTAAGATATATCCGTGAATTCTAAACCTCTTATTTCAATAAAAATTACTATTTATTCACTTTTATTATGTTTTCTTCATTTTTATTTTGGACTAATAACGCTAAACTTAATTGATTAATTAAATATAACCAACTTATGTTAATTGATTAACCTATACAATGGTTGAGTTTTGAAACTTGAATGAACAAATTGGTAATGAGAACTTCTAATTTTTAGCATACTTTGAAGCTATGATCCAAGAACTTAAAGAATAATTGTGGTAGCAAGAAAAAAATAAGGTTGTTACCTAATTTGGAGTTTGCAACTAGTGTATGACCAAACTAAGTATATGCGCTTGTCTTATTAAAAGTGAGTAATGTGTGTTAATTTATATTGGTTCTTTAAGTTAGAGCAAACAATTTTTCATTTTGTTTATGCATATAGACAAGTGAACTTCCTTTTGATTCTCCATTTGCCGCAACATCTTTGTGATCATAAATTTCATTCACTTTAGTATTTATTACAACTAGACCACTCCTTTGGAGATGTGGAAATTTATGTTTTTTGTAACAAGTTTCAATCATATGTCATATTTTTCTACAATAATCACACACCTTGTTTAATTTTCAACCACTTAATCCTTGTTTATATCTTGTTCCTCTACCTTGATTATATCTCTTACTATCAACAACATTAATTAAGACATTGCTCTCCTCATTGTTGACATGGTTTAATTTCCTTGCTTTTCTCACACATAATTTTAATTACAATTAGAATTGATCAACCATAAATAAGTTCATAATACTTTTGATTGCTTGTCCATTTCTACATTATACTCATACATTGTTAATTTACAAGACAATTCAATTTTAATAGAATTTACTAAAACTCACACAAATAAGTTTGCAAAACTTCTGAATGCTTCTACAATTCTACAGTATATTGCTACACTATTAGTTTATAGGACAATTCTAATTTCAATAAAATCTACTAAAACTCATAAAAAAAAATCACTAAAGTTTCATTTATCACATCTTTCCTTATATAAAATTAAAATTTTTCTTGTAATTATTTAAAAATACTTAAAACATAAATTAGAAAAATAATTGGTGTTATAATGTACACCTTTGTCTTGTCTAGTTCGATGTACATATGTTGCTTTTGCAATAAGATTTTTTTATTGGATTAAACAAACAATTTTCATTAGTGGGATCTCACATCATATTAATAGATCCTTTAACAAAAGAGAAATGATATTTATACAACAAGTTATACAATAAAGTATATAATCAAGAGAGAAAAGAGAGATAAATTTGAATTTCAAATTTAATAAATGATAGGAAGATGGAAAGAGATAGACACAAAAAAAATAATGTTGTACAAATTGTTGTATAAGTTGTTGTATGTATATTAGATTTCTTAACAAAATTGAATAAATAATTATTGATGGTTATACAATAAAAGATTACATTAAGCTAAAAAATTGACAAATAATTTCAACTTTTTTTTTTGTTTAAATTTTTATTTTTAACAAAATTAAAAAAAATTAAATAAAAATTGACTTAAATAATTTTTTGGTTTTCATAAAATAGGAACCTTTTGGTTTTGGTACCTTAGTCCCCATTTGGGGTGATTTTTCGCTTTTAGTTTTGAATTGAAAAATAAAACTAGTTTTGGTTTTGAGATTTTAGTTTTAGTTTTTTTTTAATTTTTAAATAATTGTTGCAAATTGAAGATGAAAAAAAACAAGTCAATTGTTCAATCTTATCTTGTTTCACTATAAAATAATGTAATGTAAAAAATTAAATATATAAAAATAATTAAACTTACTAAAAATAATAAAAATAATAATAAAAATTATAAAAAAATAAATATATTTAAGCTATACAAATACTAAAAAAATAGCACAACTATGACAACAAAAATAATAAATATTTATGATGCTAATTTTTCTAAGACTTATTTTAATTTATATTAAGCAAAAAATTACAATAAATAAATACTAGTAATATTAAAAAAATTAATGTGATGATGGTTGTGGTGGGTGATGGTGTAAGTCGCAGTGACATGAGTGGTAATGGTGGCAGCAACAACGACAACAATGACAATGGTGATGTGATAATAATGGCAACAGTAACAGTTATAGTGACAACAATGATTGTAGTGGTGGGTGGTGGTGTTAATGATGGTGGGGAGAAGGTGGTGGCGATGATGACAATAACAATGGTGACGATGATGACAACGAGTAGTAATGGTGACAACGGTTGTGGTAGTAATGACAATATGATGATAATATTTCCAAGGAGAATGACAATTATTAAAAGAAGTGATAGTAAGTTTTTAAAATTAAAAATTAAATTTATAAATCTTTTTTCTCTTTATTTTGAAAATGAATATAAAAGTGTTTTAAAATTAAGTTAAAAACTATTTTAGTTCTATTTTTGTCAAATAGATTTTGTTTTAAAAATTACATTTGAAAATCAAAAATAAAAAACTCACAATCACCCTAAATAAGTCCTTAGTTTTTTGTGGTGTTTTTTTAACAAAATATGTTTCATAAATTATTTCAATAAATTATAATTGAAGTATAACAAATAATATTGTGTGATTTTTTAATAAAAAAATTAAAATTATAAAAAAAATAAACTTAAATAACATTTTAGTACCTATAAAATAGAAGTATTTTAATTTTAATAACCTATTTTTTTTTGTTATCACTGCTAAAGTAGACAAAACAAACACCAATATAAAAAATAAAAATTTATCAAAAATCAAAATCAAAAAACAAAAAACTAAAGCACATATTAATTATATTTTATAACTTTCAAAAAAATTATTTAAGTCATAAAAGCTAAAATCTAAATTCTTTAGAACACATGCTACTTATTGATTATGAGTTAGCCACATTTGAATATTCTCAACTCCTAATGTCTCACGTAAAATTCAAATCCATATTTTCACTACAAATTCAATGTCACCCATTGAATTTTGCTATCCCTAATCTATCCACTCATCCATTGAAGTGAATTCATATTCAACCAACCGAGATAGGACACGTGATCATATTACAAAGCAAGCTCACGCACACGTGATATAGAAGTGATGAAACCGGACAAGACTTTGGGAAGTTTTGGACACCAAGCTGTAACATTGTGTTCTCTCCTCTCTCCTATATTTTTTACCATCCAAATCCAATTTCCCATCTTTCCTCATATTTCCCTTCCTATTATATCTTATTGCCACCATCCACCCATAACACCACCGTTTCTCGGGTGCTCTCAATCTTTTCTTAATTTGAGTGGCTGCAAAGCCCCACGTGTTACCTCCTTCACTTTTTTGGCTGCCCCCCTTTTTTTGTTCACCTCTTCCTTCAACCAATAATCACTTGGAGGTTTAGGGTTTTGATCCTCACAACGCTTAATTTAAGGATATTTCTTCTTTTTTTCAATAAACTGCCATGTCTAAGAGGTGAGGCTGATCGTCGTGTGTTTCCTGTTGGTTTATTGACTTTTCTTGATGTGGGTTTTCAGTTTTGTGTTCTGCAGTTTCTCTAATCTTTTTGTGTGTAAATTATTGATTTTTATATGTTTGTGTTATTTATTGTTCTTATGATCCTGCTTTATTGATCTTTGAACCGGAGAAAAGGATTTTTTTTTTCATCTGGGGTGTCATTCATTGAGCTGAATTCAGAAGAAAAAGGGATGAATGCTACGTTTTTTTTTTTGTTTTTCCCCCTTTTGTTATCGACTTTGGAAAATCTTTATTTTTGATTTAGATACCTTTTGTTAATGGAAACTCAATCAGGTTATCATTTTTAACGTCTCATTCATTTCAGAGACTTCTATTGTCATGACAGGGAATAAATCATTTCTGGATGTTATAACAATGTTGAATTCTTTTGTAGGTAGAGGTGTGAAATTTGGCATTTCTATCTTGGTTGTGAATTGTAGTTGACACTTGACGTGTTTTGACTATGAAATCATTTGAATCGAGCCTTTTGTTTTTGATGGCGGAATATGGATAAAAGGTTTTAATGGGGACCTTGGTTTTTGATACTTAGGACATGTGTTGTGTGGGCTTTTTCTTTTTCTGTTAATTTTCCCTCTTATTTTTTATGGAACTTGAAGATAATTTTAATTTTTGTAATTTCATTTCTTCTGAATCATGTAGGGTTCTTTGTAAGTTTTTTGCTCATGGAGCCTGTCTGAAAGGGGCGCATTGTGAATTTTCTCATGACTGGAAAGATCCTCCAAATAATGTTGGTGATGCAAACTCTTCTTTGCTGCAGACCCCACTAATTGATAGTTATTAATTTGCATTTATCTGATCATTTCTGCTTGTTGTCTTGTTATGACAGATATGCACATTTTATCAGAAAGGAGTTTGTGCTTATGGTAGTCGCTGCAGATATGATCATGTCAAAACTTCTCAAGCACAATCTTCCACTCCATCTTCTTCAGTAATTGAACAGCAGACCCTGGTTTCCGATAATGTTGCTTTTGGAAATACTAGAGCTACATCAAATGGTGTTGCTACAGCTGCAGAGTTTTCTCTTTCCAGGAGTTCTTACCTTCTTCCTAGTGAACCAACTTGGAGTCAAGAGCCGGCATGGAGTCAAGAACCAGCTTGGAATCAAGAACTGTCTTGGAATCAATTTGAGTATAATGAACTTTTAGGGGAAGAGAATGTTGGTCAATCCATAATCACTTCACCTTCCGAGCTTTCAATCTGTGCATTTGCTGCTGCTGGCAACTGTCCACGAGGGGAAAAATGTCCTCACATTCATGGGGATCTATGTCCCACCTGTGGAAAACATTGCTTGCATCCTTTCCGGCCTGAGGAAAAAGAAGAACATAAGAAGAATTGTGAAAATAAGCATAAGCATCTCGAGGCATTGAAACGAAGTCAGGAAATTGAATGCAGTGTTTGCCTGGAGCGTGTTCTGTCAAAGCCTACAGCTGCTGAACGTAAGTTTGGGCTGCTATCTGAATGTGATCATCCATTCTGCATATCCTGTATTAGGAATTGGCGTAGTAGTAACCCAACATTGGGGATGGATGTTAACAGCACATTGAGGGCTTGTCCTATCTGTCGTAAGCTATCGTACTTTGTCATTCCAAGTGTCATTTGGTATTCGACAACTGAAGAAAAACAAGAAATCATTGACAACTACAAGGCAAAGCTCAAGTAATTTCTTGATCACTTACAATATCTTATGACAGCTTTTAGCTTTTTCTTTCCAATTAATTCATGATCTAATCACAACTAAAGCGCAGAAAGTTTAAATTTCGGTCATCATTGTATGCTTCCTAATTAATGAGGGACGATCCGTTTCCTTTTCCCCTACTCTATATTGTTCAACATGTGCAAAGGGCAACTGATGGCAAGCCATATAGCATTTATTTCACGACAGGGAAAAAAATATAGCTCAGCTGAGTGAACTTGTGTTACTATCTCTTTTTCTGATATTCTTTTGGTAATTGTTTAATTCCATTTGCAGGTCAATTGATTGCAAGCACTTTGACTTTGGAGATGGGAACTGCCCTTTTGGAAGTAGTTGTTTCTACAAGGTAATTCTGTGAATGTTATAGTTCAATTTTTAACACTTAAAATTTTTGCTGCTTGGGTCATTTTTCTTTTTTCCTGCTAACACTTATTATCTTTTCCCCAAGCATATAGAGAGTGTTTTCTTATACACTCTTAGAATTTATTGCATTAGTAAAGTATTTTTCATTTTAGAATCCAAAGTGTATGTTAAATAATAAATAATAAGGTTTGCTATGAGCCATTTCAGTTGTCCTAATGACTTGAATTTCTGGTAAAATTAGCATTACAGCATTGAAAATAATGGCTGCAAATTATTTCTGCCTTTCTGGTACTTATGTCTATTTAGATTTGCAGGCATACAGTTTCTATTCCCCTAACTAGTGTTAAATTATGATGTCTAGATAGTGGTTTGGGGCTTTGAACTGTAAAGTGATGCTTGATTAGTGTTTTGAGATATCTATTGGCAGAATTGACTGAAGATTGGCTTCCGTCATCTTTAATTGCAGCATTCTTATCGAGATGGCCGTATGGAGCAGGTAGTTTTGCGACATCTAGGGGCTGCAGATGGAAATACTGTAATTGCCAAAGACATCAGGTTGCTCTATGCCTTCTCATTATCTCTGGCCTTAACCTTTCCTCTCTTCGTTTTTTTTTGTTCATTTCACTAACTTGAAACATGATGCTTTCAGGTTGTCGGATTTCCTTTCTAATATGCATTTAAGATGAAGGGTGTTGTTCGTATGTTACTGTAAGTTTCAAAGTTGTGTTTTTTCTTTTACTTAGAATGAGGGCAACTTTTGTATATGGATTAATGTATTATAATAATATTTCTTTTGTACCCTTGGCTTCATTATGGTTTCAAGAATTCTTTGTTCCTGTTAGGTACCCAAAGGGAGTTTGGAAGCAACTACCCTGTTATTAAACCAACAAAAATACTTAATATGTGATTCTGGATGTTCTGGATACTTGATTTTACTTTTGCATTTGGTGCTTTGTTTTTTAATTGCCAATTTCTGTCTTTGAAGCCTCAAATATGATTGTTCTTTGGGAAGCATTGCCATTTGTTCTCTTGTCAATAAGCTGAGCCAAACTTTTGTGGTATTTACTTAATTTTGATGATCCCATGAATGATGATTGGTTTTATGGGTATCTAGATGCCACACCACATTTAGTAGTCTGGTCATATTGAAAGGTCCTGTTTTAGAGTTATTCTGGGTTGGGGTTGAAGAAATGGAAGTGTTGAGTGTGCTTCCTTTTAGCCTTTTGAATGTGAGAGTATATACGTGCCTTTCATATTGTTTAAAACAAAGTTTCTCCTTTTACATCTAGAAATATGATATGGAATAGAAGGAACAGGAGAAGAAAGGAATTGACTAGTATTTGGTTGCTATTTAGTAAAGGATATTCACACTAGGTAGAAGGAAGCACCACTTCTTTGGGGCCATTTATGCAATCTTTTAGGGATTTCCAGTTAATGGGAATGATGGACATGAAAAAGCCAATGAACTTTGGCCTTGAATAATCTGAAAGAAGACCAAATGATCGTCTAAAATTGGGGATGCTTATGTAGGGTTTAGTCCTAATTATTTCACTTTCCAAACTTAGGTACTACCATCAATTGAATATTGCTTACAGAAGTGCAAAGATAAATATGTTTTCTTCATCCTTTAATTGGTCTTTCTTTGTTTTTTAGTTAAACTAATCATTTGGTCCCTATAGGTTACACTCATTTAGGAATCTGTTCATGTATGAAGAAAGTTTTAATCCCCATATCCTTGTCAGTGCACATTGGTCCCTGGTGTTACTGTGTTTGTTAAGTTTTAGTCCTAAAACACTTGAGTTTTAGTTCCTATACACCCTTATAGGAATTAAAGTTTAAGGGTTTTATTTTATTTTATTTTTCCGTACAGAGACAGATTCCCAAAACATCTAGCCCTGATGCCGCTTTTTTATTTTATTTTTTACTTCTAATCATAGTTGTTTGAGTATAAATGTTAAGTCTAGTGCCTCTGTTTTTCTTTGTTATTCCTAGTTGTGTTAATTACTTCCTGTGTGTTATCTCTGCAGGATACTTGCTTAAAATGGCATGCTTCAATGTCAAAAGTTATTTTTATATTGCAAGTCAAGCTCCTCTTCTTGTTTCTGTGATAGGTGCTTTTTCAGTAAACCATATGCACTTGATAACCCCAAAGTTTTCTGAAATGTAAGTTTTGTTGGTCTTGATCTGAGATTTTTCTTTAAATTTGTCTACCATCTGAAGTTGATACCCACAAAGTATTATTTATTGCTTTCAATCATTTTCTATCATGTATGCGTATATACACATTATTTTCAGACTTTCATTGAGATTGTTTGTGTATGCAATACTTGATCCTGTAGCCCCACCACAGAAAGGAATAACATTTCCTTGAAAACTATACACCCTTTCTTTCATTCTTACTCTGTCTGTTGCCATTTCATCATAGAATTTATCAATGTTATGTTGGTAGCATTTGTTAAGAGATGTAATATAAAAACCTTTTTTTTGGGATTGTTGCTTCTTGTCTTCTTGACTTAGTATGAGAGTCCTGATAACTAAGTGATGGGTGTCATTTGAACCATCTCCAACCTCACCCTTGCTATTGAGCCATACCCAAATGAAGTGGTTTTCTCCTTACAAGTCACCATGGCTTTCTCCCTAGATGTTTAGCTTCCCTTTTTAATAAATTGGGCCTGGTACTGTTAAATCAAAAAAGGATCTTGAGCATTGCAATATTTCCCCTGATCTCATCTACAGGAGTATAATCCTTGTATTTACCTCATTCATTTGTAAAATGACCCTCTACTTAAATTGTAGCCAAATGTATAGTAAAATCACCCAAAGGCTTGGTTGGTTCCCTTTGAAACATGTCCTTTTAGGATAGGCCCATTATTTTCCTTTTCCATGACTCCGTTCCCTTTCATTAGTGAGTTGTGCTTGACCCATTAAGTATAGAAAATAGTTTCCTTTTTCAACATCCTAGTCATTCTCTCCACTTATTTAGGCTTGGCCCATAGGTGAAAACTGAGCTTAGGTGCTGCAATTCAAGTCATGTCCTTCCTTTTCCATCATACTGCTGCTTTTGGTTGTAGTAGCTGTCTTTGCCAATATCTTGTCTATAATCATCTTATCAGCCTTTGTAGTTTGTACAAACACTTGTGTAGAGTTTTGATGTGTGATCAGAGTAAAAAGAAAGGTGGCACCTGATAAAACACAGACAAAATAAGAAACCAATCATGAATTCATGCTGAAGCCATAAAATATGTTTGTTAAAATAAAAGAAATAGAGGGAGAATTAATTGAGAACCGTGTTTGAATACACAACAAATGCATGGTTATATAGGTAATTACATTAATTATACGTAAATAGAGAATATTTTATTTCCTCTAAATCAAAAGTTATGTGCTTATAAATTGCAATTATTAATAAATCAGAATATTATATTATGATTTTCAACATTCCCCCTCAAGCTGAAGCTTACTAAACTCTTAGCTTGTTACAAGAAAATAATTTTTTCTTAATAAATAAATAAAAAACAAAAAAAAAATTGAGCTCCACCAAAAAATAATAATTTTAAAAGCAAGTCAAGGATGTAGGAGAAGCCGAAGAGAAATACTAGAAAACAGTTTAGCCAGATAGCCGAAATCATTATTAGCGAGAAAATTTATGACAAGTAAAATAAGGTTCATTCTTCTTGAAACCACATTTGGAAGCTTCAAACCAATAATGTTGAAAATCCAAATTATATAAACTTGAAACATATTGCTTCTAAGACAAAGATGAAACTAATGCATCTAGGACATAGTTGGGATACGTGCATCTAGGACATACATGAGTTAAGTGCATCTAGGACATACACGGATTTAGTGCATCTGGGTTAAAGATGGGACTAGTGCATTTTAGAGATAGATAGATTAGTAGATTCCGATCATGATAATGATGGTCTCGCTGAAAAACTCGTCAACGTGGTAGTGGCTAACAGAAGGGGGCAATGACTGAAGTTTTTTGTTGAAAAATGAGTGGTTAGTAGAAGGGTGAACTTACAGCAACATGAACAGTCACAGAAAAAGTCGTCTATGGCAGCAAAAGTGGCCTGAAAAGTCACCGAAAATGTTAGAGGTCGACGAAGGAAGGAGCGAATCAAAGTTATACACAATTTGTCAAATATTTATCTTTGGGGATAGTAGGTCCACTAGACATACACAATTTTCGAGATCATTCTATCAAACTCTAGATGTCATGTTAAAATAAAAGAAATAAATGGATAATTAATTGAGAACCGTGTGATTGAATACACACCAGATACGTGTTTATATAAATTAATTATATTAATTATATGTAAATAGAAGATATTCTGTTTCTTCTAAATAAAAAATTATATGTCTATAAACCGCAATTATTAATAAATCAGAATATTATATTCTGATTTTCAACTATGTTATTGAGAAAATTGGGTCAACATGTAAATGAATCCTTCTGTCTTGACTCCACAACAGAGACTCTTATTTATAATTAAGTTTATAATTGTTATATAGCAAACAAAGGCCACAAATTGCTAGTGTTAAAATGATTTATTTGATTCTGGATTGTCTTAGCTTATATTGTTTTTGTAAGATTAGTGTTAAGTGGTGTTCAATTTTTGAATGTTGATTAGTAATTAGTAACATAAGAAAGAGTGCAAATATCAGCACTCTTTCAGGCAAGCTGTTCTCTTATAACATCAAGTTCTGGTGTTTTCCCCCGAACCCTTACCTTTTACTTTGGAACAATTGATTTCTTGTCCAAGTTGTAATACATTGTAAACTCTGTTTGCTAACAATGCTTTCTTTATTTTCTTTTAATCAAAATTTCAGAGGTACCAGAGAAAGAAGCTGCATTGTGCATTCTGTCGTTGTAATAAAGTGCATGTGTTGAATGGTATATGGACATGCTACGAGGGTATAAACTTAAATAAGTTCTTTTTTAAAGCATATATCGAAGTATGGTGGTATACTCTATTAGAAGCATGGTGGAATGCACTGTTTTAGCCATCAGTGAGACTTTTAGAAGCATTACTTTTGTCTGGTGGATTTCAAAATTATATGCAAAAATTGATTGGGGTGATGAAGTTTTCCTATTCACATTATTGAGATCTTAAGATATACCTTTTTTTATTGTATACTGGATTTCCTTGCTGTGGGTGGCACTGCACCAAGAATCTTAGGAAAGGGTTCAGCACATGTATCGGTTTTATTATTTTTGTAGGACTTTGTCAGGGCCTGTTTGGGGCTTATATTGGTGACCCGTTTCCTTTTTGATGAATATACCAGTACAATCTGAAGTTTCACCCAACGAATATAAAACTCAGTGAAATTTCATTCAATTTAAGAAGACAGATTGTTTAAGGGAAAATTTTGTTATTTAATATTATTTGGTTTTACTTGGTTAAATTTCGTTAATCTCATTTCAATTGCATTAATATTAAATCAAATTTTATAAGAAATATTAATTTATTATAAAAAAACTAATTGAACAACCCTCCAAATTAGAAAAAAGGCCTGAAAGTTCTATTTTATTTGTTTTGTGATTTTAATTTTCACATTTTAAAAAATATGTAATTTTGGTCTGATTTTTAATCTGCATATATATTTTTTATTGTTTACTTCGTCTAATTCTTATTATAAAATTTAAATAAATAATTTATTAAGATTAAAAAAATGATTAATTTAATAGAGAGCATTAAATTTGTTGATTTTTGTTTTAACAAAATTATCCTTATGAACAAATTCATAACGAGTCATGTTTTCTTTGCATGGAAAAGAGATGAGTTATGTAAATATGATTTTTTCATCGAGTCAAAATTTGACTATATGTCATTCAAAAACTAAAATTAATGTATTTTACCAACTAATTAAATTATGAGAATTTTTTTATTCAAGGGCATTTTTGTAGAAAAAATAATATAAGGGACATTTTAGATTTAATTTATAATAAAGATTAAGTTTCACTTTTAATTTAATATGAACAAGGATTGAAAGAAGTATATTTTAATCAATTAAATTATTTCTTGATGATATCTTAGATAAATATGTTAGATTTAGAGTTCAATTGTATCAAGATAAAAGAAATGAAACATGCAAAATTGAGGACTGAATTAAAATTGAGAATTTTCTAAAATATGAAGATTAAAATTGCAAAAAAAAAAGATTAAAATTGTGTATTAAAAATTAAGGGAAGGTTAAAATTACATTTTTTTTAAAATTTTATCCCACAAAATTTAACATCTGTTAATTGATTTTAAAAAAGTCAAATAATTGCTTATGTAATATTTTGTTAACACACTACACTTCAATTTTTTCTGGACATAAAAAGTAGAGATTTCAAAATTTGAAGTGATCCAAAACAATTTTTTTTTTGTGGGAATCAAAATTAAAATTTGTTTATTTTGCAAGTATCAAAAACAATAATTTTAAAATTTGAAGTGATGGAGTTAAAAACATAAATTTTTGCTGTTGCTTCTATCATATTTAAGAGAATTTAACATTTTTTATTTTAAAAAATTAATGTTATCTTTAAATGTTTGCAGAGTGAAATATTATAATAGCAAGCATCTATAGTAGAGAAGATTTTTACAGTTGAAGAAGCCTTTAACATGGTCTAATTGTTGACTATTTCATTATTTTTTGGACAAGTGACGTCAGCTCAAGAAAAGGGCATTTGAATTGAGTTGAATTATTATTATTTTTTTTTTAAAAACGACTTAACTTGATTAAAAATAAATTGCCAATTTCAATGACTCTTGACGCAAAACAATGATGTGCATGAAGTAAAATAGGCATGTCACAATATATATGATCAAGGAACATGCACATTAAACTAATATTACAACGAAAATATCTGTTACACTTTCAATTTATGATTAAATTGCAAAGATGTAAGTTCCTGGAATCAATAAAAAGATTAAGGGTAGAAGAGATCATGACAAGAAACTTATACTGGTTCGATCATATAAATGTGATTAACATCCAATTCCTTAAGCTAACCTTGGGAGTATTACGTTTTTTTTTTGGTGAATAGGGAATATATTGAAAGCCTATGAACGTCTGGAAAGGCAATATAAGTGAGATTTGGCTTCGTTAAAAATGAAATTAAGAACTACATAAAAAATTAGTAATGGAACTTGAATGCCAAGACCATATTTTACAAAGGCATCAACAACTTGATTATATTCATGCAAGTCATGAATCCAATTTACCAACCGCTATACTGATGAATATTTTGAATCACCTTTAGAAGACTATAACAAAGGTACAAGCAATTGCAGCCACTAGACAATATCTTCACCACACTGAGAATCCGAGTAACAAGACTTGGGTGTATTACTATTACAACAAAATAATCAATCTCTCACAAAATAAAGAGTACCTCATTCTTTCCATTGAGGTGTCACACCCAATAAAGTTTATCTTTAGGAACACCACACCTAGTCCAATTAAGATACCTCACTCAATCAAATGCTTTATCACACCTAAGCAAAAAGCAAAAGATTGTTTAGAAAGGTCAAACGAAAAGGCACTCTTAATTGTCCGAAGAATTTGCGATTGTAGTTTTATGATCTTCAATCTTGTTGATGTTGTTGGCTTAGTGCATTTGGATTAATTTAGTAGCATACAGTAAGTTTTTCAAGTGAAGTCTGTGTTATGAATCATGAGAAAAAGGTCACATTTATAGAAATGAGTTATGATAAATGCAAGAAAATGACTGTTTTTACCTGTTTTTCAAAGTAATCGACTACTAGCAAATTTAGGATTGATATTCCTACAAGAATAAAATATTAATCTAAATGATTAATATATAGGGATCCTTTTATGAATTTAGAGTAAAACAGAGCGTCAGCAAGATACTAGTTTGAGTGCAAGACTATGAAAGAAGGTTAACAAAATTAACCTAGTAAGCAATATCTATTTCAAGAATTTAATTTAATTTCCAGAATATAATTATTTAAGAAAATAAAACTATCTATATATATACCTCATATAATTGTAAGACACAAGAAATAAGGACGAGGATTGAATGTGTTTTTAACAATTTTTTACAAATATGCTTGCTTAAAAAGGTATTTCATTTTATATAGAACAATATACTGACGAGTTTAAAAAGATGATGTAACTTAAAGATTTCTTTTTAAACACGAGTGTTCTTAAAATTTTGTTAAAATACTTTAAGAAAGATATAAAAGATATGATAAGGCATAAAAATATTAGTGTTTTTATATTGATTTATCTTTAATCCAAAGACTATGTCTTATTCTTAATGTATAACAAAAAATTTCATTATCACATGAAATTGTTACAAGTATTGTTCTATTAGAATCTTTTCAGGTTCAACACAAGTTTTTTTTAACTTTCAAAGCCATCACCAAGTATTATTTCATTATAAGCTTTCCATGCTCACAGGTATTCTTTAAATCAAAACTTCTTTAAGTTTCTACTATTTTCACTGAAAAATCGGTTAAAAGGATAGTGTTCACTTACTACTTTGTCTTAGCAGACAAATATACAATTTTAGTTCAAGATATGAAGTTCAAGCAAAAACTCTATCATAATCTTTATTCTGGTATTTGTAGGTTTCTTGAGAATATTTGTTGTAAGAATGTTGAGAAGAACATTAAATCTCTTTCAGTGACCAATTACTTTGATAAGATAAAACAAAGTATTTGTCTTTTATTTTCTTGTATTGGGTCTGTGCATCAAAGAACAAATATGTTTTTGTTCATACAAGGACATTTTTGTACCTTGTGCTTTAGTTAGCAAATCTTTTGATGGAGTAAGTGAACAAGGTTGTTGACTTTTTGTGAAGCTTCTTCTATATGCTTCATATCATTTCAAGACTTTTCATATGAAAATGTTTCTGAAACATAGAAATGAAACAAGAAAAGTAACACAAGAAGGCTGAACTGTAATTTTAAAAATTTATTTCTTATTACAAAACTTACTAATTTTGATGCTTAGAATGCATAAGTAACTTTGCTTTCTAAGCAAAACCTCTTTTCAGCACATGCAAATTAAAACCCCTTTTACTCATATGGACCAATAAGTAGTTTACTGTACAGTTTTACTGGGAAGGAACTTAACCTCAACTTCCATCACAACAATTTGCAGATTTGATAAAAATACACATCTCTTTTACATATTAGAAGGAAAGATGCGTGAAACAGGAGATATAACATATTCTTGGATATAATTCTTAGAATTGTTTGGGTCAGGAATCCAATGAATCTCACTCATGTTTGGTGTCTCAACAAAGGCCATAGTAAACTCTCCTACCTTCACTAGCTTGCCTTTCTTCCCTGCCCTCAGTTTAAGGTTCCCATGCTGGTATGAAAATATGCCATTAGTAAGGCAAATTATGTCACCTGAATTGAAGGCATCACACTCCTCTCCCCAAAACTGAAAATGAATAGCTGCAGTCTCGTCCGCCACAAGAGCCAAGCATATCTTGTTTTGCCCTTCCACTGTGGCCTTGCCTTTGTCCAACAGGATAAATTTTGTGTCTATGTTGTTCTGAGCTGCAGGCACAATGTCTTTGAGAAGAATCATGTTTTCACCTACAGTTCATTGGATAATAGAAGTCAACTTTTTGGTTAAGGATGGGACAATCATCAGAGAAACTTCTTAGAACCTTATTAAAAATGTAGGACACGTATTTGTGAAACACGAATTATGATGAGATACAAAGTTAAGTATCCATTAAGATGCCAATTAGTGAAAGCTGATTAAAAAAAAAAGCTTCATTATGTTTTCGTCCTGAAATTTAGAGAAAATTTGATTTTTAGTACCTAACATTTAAAAATCATTTAGTTGTTCAAATTTAAAAATTATATTTTTAATTACTAAACATTAAATTTGAGAAATTAAAATAATTTAAATGAATACACTTCTGTAAAATAAATGATAATAATATTTAAATAGTTATCATTAATTTTTTAATTAACATTTATTATATATTATGAAAAATTAAAATTCAAAACAAAAATTAATAATAAAAACAACTTTACACTTTATTGTCTACGTCGATAGATTTTAAATATGTATAATTTTTTTAAGACGGTATTTAAACATTACTTTAAATATATAATTAATTTACGTATAGGATTATAATATGGGATAAAATTTTGTACTAAGTTTCCAATAAAATTACATTTGTATGGACTTAAACTTAAAATATCTAATTAAATAACTTAGCTCTAAATTCTCGTCAACTAATTTTTGTAATTGATAGTAAATATTTAAAACAAAAGCAGACCACGTCACGTAGTGTAAAGCTTGAATTTTGACATGAATATAAATTAAACTATATGAAAGACATTCCAACATAAAAAATATATTATGGCATTCATAAATATAAACAGAAAAATATACACGAAATAATCAGACACAATTTGAGGAACACCCAATTGAAGAAAAGCAATCAAAATTAGATTCGCTATTAACCACAATTAAGAGAATGGAACATGAAGAAACAAAAAGACCATAAAACTGTAATTACTATCAGATGCTACGACATTCTAGAATCAAACTGCATCTAAATGACCACTTTGCAAAGCTAGATATAAGATAAAATGAGGGAAATATACCTCTAGCAAAAATGTGATCTAAAATCCAGTTAGATCATACAGGCAACAGAAGATAGCATATATTGTGCTATGTACTTAAGCTTAAGCTTTGGCAGAATGCAAATTAAATATCCGTTTGATGATAAGAATGTGAATCATATGAAGCTATAATGGTAATTAATCAGTAGTATTTTTATACTTACTTGGAGCATTTGACAGTAGTGGAATCACCACTCGAAATTGAAATATAGTCATAAAGAAAGAGGTATTTTCAGTACCACAGTTCGGACAGGGACTCTTTAGAAGTCAAATATGTCAGTAATATGTAGCAGTTGAATATAACCCTACAAGAGATTGTTACTAAATTTATACCATAAAATCACAAAGTCTTCTACAATGCCATCCTCTTGTATGTTTTTGCAGTTTTTGCTGTGTTTGACACCTGATCAACGGATCTGCAATAATATAAAAAAAAAAAAAAACATAAGGTGATAATCCATGATTCCATTCAGCAGAAGAATCTTTTGAACATAAATATTCCAATACAAGCACAACATTGTGTTACCTTAAACTAGAAATTCTTTATAGCAACACTACAAACCTAAGACTAAAACAAATGTAAAGAAGGATTTAGTAAATCTTGGGACGTTGTAAGTTACAACGATGCCGCAGAAGTTTGGCTCTTGGCGACTGCAGTAACTGGAGTAGATTGAAACAAGTATCATTCAAGCCAAGGATAAAAATGCTTTAATAATCTTACAGCAAAAAATTTGGGAAGGATACAAAAGAAGAGGCAATCAGTGGCCCAAACCAGTGTCCTTTGATCCACAAGTACAGGGAAATAGAATGAGCCAACGTGTGAGGGTGGCCAATACAAGGTTGCAGGATTATGCTTGGCAGGGGGTGTGATGTATTTCAGTATGAAAATTGCTTCCCTCACCTCAAATTTTGTGATTCTTTTCTCATCCTTAATTCTATCATTCTATCTGACATCGCCATTAATTCAACTATTAGCTTCATCTTTAGGTAACATGACCGCTAAATCGTCCTTCATTTGTTGCTAGTAATTGAAGGCATTTAGTAATTCATTATTATTTTTTTGCAATGTTCTGTTGTGTTTGAACTTTTTGCAAACATGTTACTATTCATTTGAGTTGAGATTACAATCTTTACCCTCCCGTTAATTTGTGCTTGTTACAAATTAG
This sequence comes from Pachyrhizus erosus, assembly GCA_026544285.1. NCBI lineage: Eukaryota > Viridiplantae > Streptophyta > Magnoliopsida > Fabales > Fabaceae > Pachyrhizus > Pachyrhizus erosus. The sequence continues at coordinate 7,232 of JAMLFT010000713.1, read as the reverse complement.
TGTTTTCATTGTCCATGGTTGAGGGTACAAAATCAAAGACAAATAAGAACAAGTTCAAGAAAATTTATGATCTAATCGAGCTCCATAATGACGAAACTCATGCCAACATCTCGCAAGTCAAAGAATCAGCCACACTCCGAATGAACTCCTTGCAAGCATCCCTGCAATTACTCATCGACACCCTCAAACAAAACCATGGTTCGAGCTCAAGCAATACCCCCATTCCAATTTCCCCACCACCACTGATTCAACCGGCATTTCAAGTTAAGAACGTTAAACTTGAATTTCCCAGGTTTGATGGTACTGTAGTACTTGACTGGTTCTTCAAAGCAGAACAATTTTTTGACTATTATGGCACACCAGATGAAGACTGCAACACAATCACCTCCATTCACATGGATAAGGATGTTGTTCCTTGGTTTCAAATGTTACAATGATCGGCACCATTCCAATCGTGGTTGGGACTTACTAGAGCATTAGAAATGGAGTTTGGCCCATCCTCACTAGAGAACAACAGGGTGCCTTGTTCAAACTTTGCCAAACTAAGACGGTTTCTGCCTATTACTTGGAGTTTATGGCGTTGGCAAATCGAGTTCAGGGAATTCCAGCTGAATCAATTTAGCTTGCTCTATAAGTGGCCTCAAACCTAACATCCACAAGAAAATAATGATCCAAGAACCTTGTTCTTTGATAAGAGTAGTTGCTCTTGCAAAGATGTATAAGGAAAAATATACAACAAATTTCAAGCCTTCTTATGCTTCGAGCAGTGTTAGAAACCAAACTAACAGTTCAGGTTCTTTTCCCAAATTGGATCAATCTAACCAACCTCCACTATCAACTACACGTGGTACTAGACCAACTTTACCTACACTTTCTCTTGCCAATATCAAGAAGATGAGTGTAGCCGAAATGCAATTAAGGAGAGAAAAAGGATTGTGCTACACGTGTGATGAGAAATTCAGCTATAACCATAAATGTCCTAACAAGCATTTGATGGTTTTGCAGGTTGAGGATGAAGAGATGAGATTGTTCCTCCTGAACCACCAGATGAACAGGTTGCATAGGATCAAGAACAACCTGAGGAACATCACTTGTCATTGAATTCATTTAAAAGAGCCAAAGGCATTGGCACAATTAGGTTCTTGAGGACCATACAAGGCATGTCAGTCAAGGTGTTGGTTCATGGTGGCAGTTTAGATAGTTTCATACAACTTAGAATTGCTAAGTTCCTTAAGCTACTAGTGGAAGAAGGTCCATCCTTCAGGGACATGGTGGGAAATGGTAGCTATATTGAAATTGAATGCAAAATCAACCAACTATAGTTGAAAGTTCAAGAAGAAATTCATTGGTCGATTTTCTTCTACCAATCTTAGGTGCTGATTTAATTTTAGGAGCAGATTGGTTAGCCTCCTTAGATACAAACTTGGCTAATTATAGAACTTCCATAATCAAGTACTTTCAAGATGGGAAGTTTGTCACTTTGTAGGGAACAACACCACTTCCTCCTTCTGAAGCACAATTGCATCATATTAGAAGATTTTAGCATATTGATGCCATTGCTGAATATTATACAATCATGGTAGTAGATAGAGTTCCAAAACCTGAAATACCCTTGCCACTAACTATTCATGTAGAACCTAAAATGGCTCTTTTATTCCACACTTATAGAGAGGTATTTGCTACCCTAACTCAGTTACCTCTTCCAAGGGTGCAACATCATACAATTCCCCTTATTCATAGCTCAAGCCTGGTGAAAATGAGGCCTTATAGATATTCTCATAGCCAAAAGGAAGAGATAGAGAGACAGGTCAAGGAAATGTTAGAGGAATGCATTATCACTCCTAGCAAAAGCCCTTTCTCTTCACCAATCCAGTTAGTTAAAAAGAAGGATGGTAGTTGGCAGTTTTGCATTGATTACAAGGCTCTAAATGCCATCACTATTAAAGATTCCTTTCTTATTCTTACAATTGATGAGTTGTTAGATGAATTACGTGGAGCTAATTATTTTTCTAAGCTGGATTTGAGGAGAGGTTATCATCAGATTCGAGTCACTCTTGAAGATAGAACAAAACAACATTTAGAACTCATCATGGCCATTATGAATGGTTAGTCATGCCCTTTGGCTTAACAAATGTCCCTATTACTTTTCAAAGCTTGATGAACCATGTATTTAAGGAATTGTTGAGAAAATGTGTGTTGGTTTTCTTTGATGACATATTAGTTTATAGTGATACTTGGAACAATCACCCTAAAGTTCTACAACTACTAAAAGCATAAAAGTTGTTTGCAAAACTAAGCAAATGTTCATTTGGAGCAAAAGAAATTGATTACTTAAGCCACACTATCATAGGTATAGGGGTGGCCATGGATAAAACAAAAGTTTAAGCAATCCAAAAATGGCCCAAACTTGGTAAATTAAGGCAGCTGAGAGGATCTTTTGGGGTTAACTAGTTATTATAGAAGGTTCATAAGGAACTATGCAACAATTGTAGTTGTCTCACTAATTTATTGAAAAAGGATGCCTTCAAGTTGAGCAATGAGATAGAAGTTGCTTTTAATAACTAAAAGACAACATTAATGAGAACTCCTGTATTAGCATTGCCAAATTTCTCTAAAGAATTAAAAGTAGAGACAAATGTTTCTGGCCAAGGTATTGGGGTTGTGCTAAGTCAAGACAATCATCCAATGACTTACTTTTCTAAGAAATTATCTCCTAGACAACAAAAGCAATCCATTTACATTAGAGAATTATATGTTGTGACAGAAACTCTAGCCAAATTTAGACATTATTTGCTAGGCAATAAGTTTGTCCTCAAAATTGATCAAAAGAATTTGAAATCCTTGCAAGAACAAACACTGTAAACCCTTGAACAAGAAGCTTGACTCCATAAGTTTATTGGGTATGACTTTGTTATCCAATACAAATTGGGAAAAGAAAATATACCTGTTGATGCTCTTTCCAAGTGCTTTGTCCTGTTTAGCTCACACCAGGAACAATCATGGTTGGAATCTCTAAAAGGTGAATTAGTAGCAAATCCTCAATACAAAGAACTTCTTTTGCAATGAAAGCAATTGAGGCAAGATCATGGCCATTATACTCAACAAAATGACATGTTATTATGGAAGAACATAATTGTCATACCAGAAGGTAGCAACTTGATTAATTTCATCCTACAAGACGATTCTTCACTCAAAGGGGATCAATTAGGAGTAGCTAGAACCACAACTAGAATTTGCTCACAATTTTATTGGTCGAAGACGCACAAGGATATCAAAGAGTTTGTACAAGCTTGCATGGTTTGCCAACGAGCTAAATTAGTGAATCCATTGCCTAGAGGTCTTCTTTAACCTCTTCCAATACCTGGCCAGGTTTGAGAGGATATTTCGATGGACTTCATTGTCCAATTACCCCCATCTCAATCCTTCATAGTGATAATGGTTATTGTGGATAGGCTTACCAAATTTGCACACTTTTTACCAACAAAAGCTGACTATACCAGCAAATCTGTAGCAGAACTGTTTACCAAGCAGATTGTCAGTGTGCATGGTATGTCTAGGAACATTGTATCTGATTGTGATAAGGTCTTCATGAGACAATGCTGACAACGATTATTCAAACAAGGGATTCAGGTAGTTGTTAGCATTGCTTATCATCCTCAATTGGATGGACAGACTGAAAATCTCAACAAGTCCCTTGAGATGTATTTAAGATGTTTTTGCTTTGATCAACCAAAAACTTGGCTGAAGTTGTTACCATGGGCCCAATTTTGGTACAATACCTCCATCATGCTAGCATTGCTATGACTCCTTTTAAGACGCTATTGGCAGAGGTCATCCTGAGGTAGTAAGATATGTGGTGAATGCTAAAGACCTTCCCTCATTATAGCAAACACTCATAGAAAGAGCTCAAGTCTTGGTTGTGTTGAAGAAGTTAGCTAGAGCTCAAGATTACATGAAATTACAAGTCGATAAGAGAAGAATGAGCATCATATTTGTGGTGGGTGACTTTGTCTTGGTCAAATTGCAACCATACAAGCAAAATTCAGTGCCTTAGAAGAAATCACAAGTTAGGAATGAGGTATTTTGGACCATTCCAGGTACTTGAAAAGAATGGTTTTGTTGCATACAAATTGCAATTGCCTCAAGATTCTACGATACACCTAGTATTCCATGTTTCCTTGCTAAAAAGGTTTAAGGGAGACACTTCAATCCAATACATACCTGCACCACTCACTTTCAATGACAGAAGACCCTTGCTGTCATCAATGAAGATCCTTGCAAGTAGAAACATGTTGATAGATTCAGTCCCTACAGAGCAAATTCTGGTTCAATGGCAAAATTTTTCAGCAAATGAAGCAACTTGGGAATCAGTAGGTGAAATTTGGGCAACTTACCCGTTCTTCAACCTTGAGACCAAGGTTACTTTTGATGGGGAAGGAATTGAAACAAGTATCATTCATGGCAAGGATAAAAATAACTCAATAATCTTACGACAAGAACAATTTGGGAAGGATATTAAAAAAGAGACAATTAGTGGCCCAAACCACGTGTCCTTTGATCCGCAAGTACAAGGAAATAGAAGGAGCCAACGGGTGAGGATGGCCAATACAAGGCTACATGATTATGCTTGGCAGGGGGAGTGTGATGTATTTCGGATGAAAATTGTTTCCCTCACCTCAAATTTTGTGATTCTTTTCTCATCCCTGATTCTATCATTAAGGCTGACATCACCATTAATTCAACTATTACTTTCATCTGCAGGTAAGATGGCTGCTGAATCTTTCTTCATCTGTTGCTAGTAATCAAAGGTATTTAGTAATTTATTGTTTTCTTTTGTAATGTTCTTCTGTGTTTGAACTTTCTACAACCATGTTACTATTCAAGTAAGCTAAGATTACAATCTTTACCCTCCTGTTAATTTGTGCTTGATACATAGAGCTTCCAAACTGGTACACAAAACTAATGTCATGAACATAGAACCAAACCATTGAGACAATGGAGTTACACATAGAATTAAATTCCTTGTGTGTGCAGTGTGCTATTGTACGCGGCACCTGCACACCCCGCTAACCTCAACACCCAATTAAATTTCCAAAGAAAATTCCCAACAATCATGGTACTATCCATATAGTTAATATAATTAGTAGGATATAGGAACAATAAATACATAAAGCCACAAATAATCAAACACAACACAAAAACATTATAAAAGTTGAAGCCAGGAGGGAGAAAAGATGAAAAACATAATCTTGCTGCAACAGAACAACAAAGAGGAAGAACACAACCCGTAAACGTCCATCTCAAATACACCACAAAGGAATAAACAATTAGAGACATGAGGACGAAAATAAAGAACATACCAACTATGGAAAAAGGAAGCCGTGAATGTAAATGAAGGAACTGTGGCTGCTGCCATGTGAGTGAAGGAACAATGAGAGAGAAAGAGGCGCGATGATTGGTCCAATTGAAAACGAAGCTGTTTCGACAATTTTTTTTTTTTAAAAAAACTATATATGAAGTAATATTTAGTATGTGGTTAAAATATGAATTTTGACTTATTCTTAAATATTATATTAGTAAATTGAGTATTAATTAATTTTAAAATTACTTAATTTCATTCAACTTTAATATTTATTATATAAATTAACGTGCATGTTTTTGTGTGATATACGGATTAAATTATGCGTGAAGATTAATATTTTTTATTATCTAAAAAAATAAATTTAAAATTTTAAAAGAATAATAAAAAAATAAATGTATTTCTTTTATAAAAGTTAATATAACTTTACAATGTAATTTTTGTTTAACTTTTCATAGTAAAGCTACCTTTATGTATAGTTATTAACTCAGATTTTACTTATTTTTTCAAATTCTCCCTTCACTAAATTTGTGTTTTAATCATTTTTATAATTTATTTGGAAATAAAGAAAAATTTAACAAAATATATATACATAAAAAAAAAGTCATAATAACAAATATAATTTTATAGATCTTTTAGCTTGTCAAGTGATAAATTGGTTAAGTGAAAGGAATAAGAAGAATTATAGTATATTCATGTTTGATAATTTAATGTTTTTAAAATAAGGATATGTAAAAGTGTGAATAAAAAAATTATTATTCAATTATGTTATCATACAAAATTTTATTAATTCCATTTTCTTAGTTTTTGGTAACATGATTTTTTTTATTATGAGTAATACTTTGTATTTTTTCTCATTTAATTTCTTTTTGAAATCATATAAGAATAAGAAAAAATAAGGATATTTTTTATTAATAAAAATATTTTTATTATACTTTTTATTTTTAATAAAAATTCAGTTTAAATATTTTGAAGATTAAAAATCAAAATAATGAAAATAATGTAGTTTTATTTTATATTCTATATTTGATATTTTGTTATTAAATTTATAAATATAATAAATAAATATAATGATCAATAAATATATGTATAAATTTAAATACTCAATATTGAAATAACTAAAATTCATCATTCTTCTCCTAATACTTAATAATAAAAATACATTTTTGGTAGCTCATCTTTTTCATTTAGTTTCAATTTAATTTTCATAAGTTCAATTTTTTATTTTTGTTTTCTAACTTAAAGTGTCTCTATTAGACCAAATTATCTTTTCATTAGTTTATCATTTTATTAGTTTATCACTTATGATGTGACATATGATTAATTATGAAATATATCATTCTGTATAAAACAAGTGTCATGTTAGTCAAAACTAATGTTACTAATATAAATTTATTTTTCTCTATTTTTAATAAGTTAAAATAAAAATTATGTTATATATTTAATTTTCTCTATTTTTTTAATAAAATTAAAAAATTACATTAATTAAAATGTATAAAATAAATATTAAAATGTATAAAATGGAAATTAGATTAAAATGTTTTTAAATGTTATTTATTAAAAAATAGATTAAGATAAAAATATTAATTAAAATATAAAATACTTATTATTTTAACTTATTTATAAAAATTTGTTATCTTGTATTTTGTATGTTTTATTGTAAAACAATTATGTTAATACTTATTTGTTTTAATTTTTCATAAAATTTTTCATTTTTAGTACAAATCACTATTTATTTTTATATATATAATTAGAATAAATAGTTATCTTTTATCTTTTATATTATTTTATATTAAAATAAAATATATTTAAATTAATTGTATATTAATATTTTCACTGATTTAAAACAATCATTTATTATTTTCTCCACCCT
>JAMLFT010000712.1:0-37470 GCA_026544285.1 Pachyrhizus erosus | reverse complement strand
CATGCTAACATCCAAATATATGCTATAATAATTTAGAGCTAATTAAAACATATACCTTTTAGAAAATTATTTTAATTTATATATAAAATGTTGTCACTTACATAGAGTGGCAAAAGGGATAGGAATAACCACTTACGTGCATATAACACCACTAATGTGCAATTGGAAAGGTATCATTCACGCACTTACATGCATTGTGTTTGTGCTCATGTTCCAAAAGACACACACCCTTTGCTTTTTATCTCAAATCTTACCCTTATTTCTCTTTCCCATCATGAACATGAGTTTTATGACAATGGTCATGCAAATTGGCAATGGATGGGACCTTCCTCTCCCAATTATAAATTTAGTTAAATATATCGTTTTTATTTTTATGTTCGACGTCACATGGTTGGGTGAGTGAATTGTTGTGGATGTCTAATCAAGCATTAATCTTTATTCATTCCATGATTAATTATTCATACCTACTTTATCCAAGAACAATTAATATTTTTTCTTGGATAAATTTTATCAATATGACGACTGGTAGGCTAAGTACCACCACTTCATAAAATGGTGAGCAGTGATATTTTTTCTTTAAGTATGTTTGTAATATTCTTTATTATATAAATGCAATCTTCTTAGGTCATCACAAAATGCATATCTAGACTACAGAACCCACATGAAATCTAATGATGGTCATACACTATGATGAATTGGAAGCTTCATAAACAACTTGACCATTCAATCTAATTGGTAATTGATATATTCTTATGTCCTTAGTTACCACTAACTTTTCCTATTAACTTTTGTCCTTAGTCACTTTTTCTGATATGGTATAGGTTAAAATATTATTACTTTTGCATAAGAGAATTCCTTAGTTGAATGATGCTAATCTGACTATTAGGGCCGCTAAAGATAGTGATTTAAGCATATATGAGCTTCATTATAAGAACGAATACAAATTACAGTCAGCTGTAACTAGCCCATGTATATATAATAATTCTCATGGTAAGATCACTAATTATAAGGATTTTCAAAAGATACTCTCTAACCCCACAAACGGAAAACGCTTAACCAAAAGGCACCCACAAACGCTCACTTTTCCTATCATATGTGAAACCCTCAATATTATACATTAAAATAAGATTACATCATGCTCACCTAGCTATGCTCAATAGTATATATGCAAAATTAATCACTTGACAAATATTCTAAATATATTTACAAAATTGAGCAAAACTAGGGACTATGAGTAATTTTTGTAGCCTAATCGGCTAATCCATTTGCTAGCCTAACTTCTTTTGCTTTACACATCTTCAATCATATCGTTTCTAGCTAAGGTGAGAATTGAAATCAAAAGGGGAATGAACAAACCCTTAGTGGATTGATCACACCCACCCTAATAAACCTAATATGAACATGTAGTTAAGTGGCAAAGCTTGAACCCTAAGGGAAAGAAAGAAAAACATGATGAAGTGCCTATTTAAGTGGTGAAACAAGCAATTATGTCAATAATTATATGTATAGAAATCTGAGTCTCGCGTGCGCATACCAGTACTTTAAGATGGTTTTAAGCAATCTTAAAGTGGTGTTGGGGTTGACATTCTTAAGCATTTACTTTGATTACGCATTAATAAATTAAAAGCATAATGAAATCATCCTATAACGTTAAATCCTTAATATCTTAATAGTTTTTTTTTTTTTTTCTGTACTGAGAGCATGATGGAAAAATCAATCTAATCATCATAGAATTAAGTGGGGACATGAGCCAAGGGAGCAAAAAAAAAAAAATGGCATGGCGGGTGGTTTTGGAAGTACTTAAAAAAGGTTTAAGCACTTGAATTGTTTATATGTTAAATGTTAAATGTTAAATAAAACAAATATATATGTTAAAGTCAAAAATTGCGAATGTAATAACTTCACTCTGAAGCTAAGAAAATGTCACAGCACATGACAAAATTGTATTTAGTAGTTATATTGTCAAGTAAGCACTATGGCACGAGCTCTTTAGGTATGATCACTCATATTAGTTTCAAGAATCTACTTTATTATAAATGTAATTTGTTTGTACGGTCTTTAGTTCACCAAGGAATTGTAAGGTATTTTTCTAAATTTTAATTCGTTGAGTTGTTTATGAGATTGATTTTCAATTTAGGACTTGACCACATTTAATTTTTAAATTCTTTGTCTGTAGGATTTCACTCTAATCCTCTACTCAAATAAAATTACTATTGTTTGTATCATCATTATTTATTGTTGATATTCAGTTTTTTACGTTTTAAAAATATGAAACTTTAATTCTAATTGAACAATAGTATCAAAATCACATAATGAGTTGTATTTAAGTTTTCTTCTTAATTTAAATTAATTAAGTCATGATCTTGATTTACTAGAAAGAGAGGTGGGTTGAGGATTTTATTTTAAGATTGGTGTACGAGACCATAAGGTCAAGAAATACTGTTTGATTTAATCTATCGAAGAATTGTATAAAAGTAATTTAATTGAAATGCTCCTTATATTAGTATTTTTAATATGAATTACTTTGCTAACAAAAACAAACTTGTTCCTCAAACATTATTTTACATTTCATACAAGTCATAAATCTAAAAGCGACTTCCTGATCGTGTTTCTTCATTCAATCAAATATCAAAATCAAACGTTTGCTTGTATTGTTTGGTGGGGAAAAAACTCCTTACGTTATTTTCATATTATTTTTTATTGAAATTTAAGTTTTATGATCATAATCTAAGTGGATATTTAATATTAGATCAAATATATTTTTAATCTTTATATTTTCATTAATTTTTATTTTTAGTTTCCAAACATTTACAATAAGCATTTTAGTCATAAAACTTGATAAAATACATGTTTTTAATTCTTGAATTTTATAAAATACACGTTTTTAGTATCTTATTGTACATATATTATAGATTGTTCAAAAGTAAAGAAGAACTAAAAAATATATATCATCACCATTCATTTACTAGTTTAATAATGACCCAATAATGAATGATTAATAAACTAAATAGCTGGAAAAAAAAAACTCTATACTGTAGAACTTAGTTTTGATTTTAATTCAATTCTAAAAAATAATTTATGAAATGAGAGTTAGTTTCTACTTATATATATTACTCAATGTAAAATTTTAAATAATATTAATTAGTTAAATCAAAATTATTAATATTAAACAATATAACAACCAGAATCATTAAGATCAGCTTAGTAATAAAGAGTTGAGATAGTATACATGAGATCATAAATTTAAATTTCAATATTAACATTGTAAAAAAAACACTATAATAACTAAAATGACCAAAACATTGTATTCTACATATAAGCATAATCTATCCATCCTAATAATTTGTCCTAACTTGAATTACGTTAATTTTGACAAGGTTTAGTTTCGAAATTAGTTCTATATATTTGTAGGATGAATTGGATTATCCTTTGAATCTCCAACTCAATTTGATATCATATATACTCTTTAAAAATACCAATTTAAACAATTGCATGTGTATTAATAATAAAAAAATGATTTAATAGATTATTTTAGATATCATGATGTTATATTTATAATAATATTATTTATTTTAAAATATATATGATAAAATATATTTAAATTTAAATTTTATACTTATTTTATTTTATAATTTTATTATATATAATATAAGATTGATATACTATGTTAAAAAACATGTTAACTTAATCTTATTAGTATATTAAAGTTTAATTAAATTAAATTTAAAATTAAATAAATAATTTGATCAAAATTTCAAAGCTATTAAAAGGAAAGACAATATCAAAATCAATCCATGCATAAAAAGTTCAAACCTGACACTAACATGATCATGTGAAGAATATGCATATCTACTTTTTCTTTTCTTTTCTATGCATTTCCTTATTTATTTTCTCCTTCCCCGTGTTTTTCAATCCTCTCTTGAAATGAATTTTCATGCCGCATGTGTTGACTTAAAAAACAAAAACATTTAACTAAAAGGATTGACAAGTGTATCATATAACTGCATTCATATGTTAAAAAACAATATATTTAATCAAAATATTTGTATTTGATTTTATTTATATATAAAATTTCATTGGACTAGTAAAAATTACACATCACAAACGAAAAAATAAATATATAACTATCATTTTGTTTAACTAAATTTCTTCAATAAATATTAATAAGAAGAAAAAAGAAGGTAAAATAAATTATACTCTGTCCCTAAATTAATAAACTTATAATTTAAATCAATTTTTTTAAAAAAAAATTAAATTAGAATACTTTTATAAATTAACTTATAAATTAGTTAATTTTAACTTAAGAAAGAAACTTAATTTAGTTTTTTTTTTCTTTATAAGTGTTTATTAAAAAAATTATTTAAACAATAGCTATGTATCAAACTAAATAAGAAGTTATACGAAAGTATTATTTTATAATACTGCCCTAAAAGTAGTGTGAAGAAATTATTTTTATTTAAATTATAAAATTAAGGGTGCATTTAAAATAATTTATTTAAACTTATCTTGTACATAAGCATTTGTGTGCGTATTTGATAGAATTTCTGAAAAAATTTTATTATATGTAAATAAGTTATTTTTAGCCTATTTCAATAAGCTTTATAAAATAGCTTATGAAATTAGTTTATATCTTATATGAAAATAATTTTATCGTATCCCCTTTTCAATTATATAAACAATTTTTATATTACTGTTTATATGATAACCATTTATTCAATAAGCACTTGATTAAGTTATTTATTCATACAAGTCCTAAATTAATATGAAATATTTATATTATTTAAAAAAATTTAATTAATTTTTCGTTTAAAATATATAATTTAGAAAAGTATTTAGTTGATTGTAATTTAAAAGATTTTTAATTAGCTTCCGGAAGACTGCCTGCCGACTCCTCGAAACGCTCTAACTTTGATTTTTCTATTTTTCTTTTTAATTATCTAACTAAAAGATTTTAAAGTACACGAACTTAACTAAAAGGTCTTTAATTTATAATTTTAAAGTTTTTAATTGAATCAAATCAAATAATTTTATTTGTCTAACCGATAATCAAATTATTTTTTTATCAAAAGTAAAGGAATTGAATTCTTATTTTATCCATATATTTAAAGAGAGAAAGGAATATTTTTAGAATAATTTTAATATAATTATTTTTATCTTAACATTATTTTTAAAATTTAATTTTTAATAAATAATAATTTTAATTATTAAATTTTAAAAAAATATAAAAATGAAAATTCATTTTTATCATTCATTTTCTTAATTAAAATTTAATGATTATAATAAATAACTATTTTTAACTATGAATTATAAATATCTATATATATATATACTGAGAATTAGATAAGGAAGGGAAGAGAAAGTAAACTTTTAATTTTCAATTAAAATTATCTGTTAGATAAATTTTTAAAATAAAATACATAAAACGAAGATTAAAAATAAAGTTAATGTCCTATTTTTTTTTCATAAGCATCACATAACTTAATTTAAAAAGTTAGTCTTAATTTATTTCTATTTATTTCCAAAACTCTACTTCCAACCATACTATTGATAAGTATGTAATTTTTTTTTTCCATTTGATCCCTTTTGGTACATAGTACTACTGACTTTGCCAAAGCCTCTGACATCCAATAAGTATGTAATTATTAATTAAATTAAATCAATCTCATACTAATTAATTTATATGTTAAATGATCAATATATTTAAAAATTTGTGGATGATAACAAAAAAATCAAATCATTTTAATCCTTAAATGTGTGCTTACAAAATTATCATTCTAAATATATAGTGTAATAACATCCTTGTGAATTAAAGACTATTACTTAAACTAAAATTATCTCACATTACTTAATTAAAATGTTAAATGGTCAATATATTTAGAAAAAAATGTGTGTGGGTGATAACCAAAAATAAAATTACCCTAACTCTTATCGGTCTATTTACAATCTTAGGTATACATTTGCAAATTACAATACTCCTACATTTCTTATCCAAATGAATAAATGGAAAGAGGTTCAAAGAAGATCCTGTTTAATTCTACTTGAATTGTGTCCCTCAATGTAGATATTTGCATAAGTGACAGGAATTTCAAACTAAGAAATGAGAAACTGTTCAATATGTAAACCGTCCCACCATTGTGGATTTGTCAAATGTCAACCAAAATCTCACTATAAATGGACTTTCATTAATGACTCACACCAATTAACTTGCTTTCATTAGCTCAATTATTGAAGAGAACAAAATTTAGCATTAATTAGTGGATGACATTCTCCCACCAAAGATTACCAATGCTCATAAAGGGTCTTAACTAAAGATTATTTTAGCAGGACAAAATAACAACGATGATTTTTGGGAGATACACCTACTATTGCTTCCATGTGAATTATGATCAATATTGTGCATAATGCACTAGCTAGTCAACAATGGAACGTGATAGGATAAAAAATAGGTTCATTAAAGTAAATTTTAAGGTTTGATTCATGATTATGCTAAAGATGAGTTAAAGAATATTTAATATACTCTACATAAAGTGAGTATTAAGTAAATTTTATATTTCTAATATGATAAATAATTGTTATTTTATTTTCTTAATTAGTGTCCTAACATTATCCAATAAAAAATAAATGGAGGATAATCTTCTTAAATTGCCTTACCCACAAATTGAAAATATGTATGGTGGGATTTTCTTAGGGCAAACCATTATGCCCCTCTAGAACTTGTTTGGTCTTAATATAGTGCTCTTCTTGTTTTCTCACTTATTTGGGTTTAATCAAATCGACTTTTCATTCTTCTTAATATTGCCAATCAAGAAAGTAAGAAAAGGTGAATATTATATGTTAATGTCTTACATGAGAGTAAGTAATTCTTTGTCAATGTAGGTTCATATTACATGGGTTTCACTTTACATAGACCCATTCATTCTCCATCTCCATAACTTTACCCAAAATTTTAGAGACTTTGTTATTGACACTCCCTTAATTGTTATATAAACCCTTCAATTTTTTTTAAAAAAACACATTATTTAATAAAAATATCTCTAACCTTTCACACCTTATAAAGCACAATGGAACCTTGTATCCATTATGTTATTTTAAAAAGAAAGACAAAAACACTCTCAACATAATTTTCATTGCGTTAATTTTGTTCAAAAAAACATAAATAAGTTTTTAATGTGTATTCAGTCAAAATATATAATAAAAACTTATTTTTGTTGTGTAATTAATATTATATATGTTACTTTTATGAAATAAAACAAAATTACCATTTAATATTAATCAAATTAATTATTATATAAATTATATTTTTAATTAAAATTAAATTAATTAAGATGAAAGTTATGAGACAAGTTATTTTTTAATTGTTATTAAATTAATTGCAAATGAATCGAATTATCCTTTTAATAATAAATTAAATTAATTACAAATGAATCAAAGTAATTTTGAATTTTAAATTTTTTTATTAAAAATCAATTAAGGTATAATAACACATACAACAATCTATTATTTCGTAATTAATTTGATTTAATAGTGTAATAAATATTAATTATTCAAATGAATGAAATTAATTATGCAAATAAAAAACTATTTTCGTAATAAATATCTTCGAATAATTTTATTTAAAAAAGTTACATATTAAATCTATTCATAATACTTTTGAAATAATTCTATTCAAATTAATTTCGTAAATAAAAAATTAATTTCAAAATAATCTATTCGGATTATTTAATTCAAAACTAGTTACGTATTAATTCTATTCAAAATCATTTTATTCGAATAATTTCAATGAAAATAATTACATATTAATTCTATTCAAAATACTTTCAAAATAAGTCTATTAAAATTAATTCAATTTATTCGAATGATTAATTTGATTATCTTTTTAATTGTATCGTAAGTATTCAAATGAATCAAATTAATTATGATACTATTATTTATGTAATTAATTTGATTTATTTGAATAATTATGATTTATTAAAAAGATAATCAAATTAATTGTGAAATAACATATTATTCTATTTTTTACTGTACCTTGATTGATTTGTAATAATCTTAATTCGTAATTATCTTGATTCGTAATCAAACAATTTTCAAAATTTAAATTTATTTTGATTCATTCGTAAATAATTTAAGTCATTCAATTAATTATGATACTACTAAAAAGCTAATTTAATTCATTCGTAATTAGTTTGATTACAATTATAAAAGATCATTTGTGTCATAGTTAATTTGATTACTATTAAAAATGATAATTTGTATCATTATTAGTTCATTTTTAGTTAGAAAATGTAATTTGTATTATAATTAATTTTATTAATATTAAAAGATATTTTATTTTAAAAAATTAACATATATATATAATTAATTATACAACGAATTTTTTTTTCATTATTAATTTTTTTAAAAAGAAAAATTATATCACGAAAACAAATTTCTATTGTGTTACGAGGGGTGTTAAATGCTAGGAGTATATTTGTCAAATGCTGTTTAAGTGGGGTTAAATAGCAATGAGAGGTGCAAACATTAAAATCCAATTCTGATTTTGTAGACTATCACAATTCATTAACAGCCCAACATATATTTTCTGTTTTGTTTAATAAAAGGCTCCAAATAAAATCCATAGAGGTTTCTTCTATTGACAAAAAAGCTTCTTTATCCATATTTCTTCATTTAACACATGATAATCTTATTTGTTGAGCAATAAAACACTAAGGTGTTATAAAATTCTTTAAACGTTGATTGTAATACCTAAATTTTTTTAACTTAGAATTTGAAGCAAATATATTTTTTATTTATCATTTATTGTTAATGAAGAAAAATTAATCTTATAATTAGTAAAAAAATTTGAAAAATAAGGTAAAAAGGTGAAAAAATTATTGTGACATTGCTTGACATAAATAAAGTGAAGAGTTAACTTTATTAATCAAAGGATATTAATATTAATAAAGTCAATAAAAAATTGACTACTTTAATAGACACGATAAACACATTAATGACATTATCGTAATTAACTCAACTCTCAACAAATTAATAGATTAGATTGTTTGTATTAAATTATAATAAAAATTTAATTATACATGGATAAATTTTAATTAATGAGATTAAAAAGAGAATTAAGAAATAAAGGGTTAATATGTTTTTTTGTCCTTTATTTTTTTCTTGATTTTTTTTAGTCTCTTATAATTTTTTTACTATTTTTAGTCTATCATAAATTGTTCTATTTTATTTTTAGTCTCTCATAATTATTTTCAACTATTAAGTAATGTCATGAACATAAATTATATGTGAAAATTTTTTATTTAAGTTTTTGATAGATTTTAACCCCTACATTTTTAGTGGTTTCAAAGAATATATTATTCAGAGTTTTGACTTCTTTTTTTGTTATATTTCTGACAATTTTAATCTAGAAGAAAGCTTGTAATAGGTAAAAATTGTATAGAAACTTAAATAGAAAATTTTCAAGCATAAATTCTACCCCCTATGTTATCACTTAATAGTTGAAATTAACAATAGAGACTAAAAACAAAAACACAACAATTAATTAAGGACTAAAAACAATAACACAATTTATGAATGATTAAAAACAAAATTCTAAATAAAATGAGAGATCAAAAACATATTTTACCAAATAAAAGATAATTAAGGACATAAGAAAATCCCAACCTAGTAGATCCTACAATGGGCAAAACCCTAACTTTTTGGGTTGTTATAAAAGGAAAATGGCGAGCACTCTCCCTCACTATTGGTTGTTAGTAGGAGAATAGAAAGGAAGTCTTTTCTTTCTCATTTTCCCTCATTTGTTTTCCTCTCTAAGATTTTGAAATTCCTTGCCTCAAGTTCCCACGTTTCCCACCAAGAATTTACCTTTTTGCCACCATATTTTGAAAAAGAGCTTAGGAAGAGTAAGGTTGCCTCAAACAAAATTTTTCTCATAAGGCTTTAGATTTTCTTGAGGTTTGGAGGGGTTTCTTACTTTTTTATGGCCTTGCTACATGTATGTAGATGTTTACCTCATTATATTGTTGTGTAAGCTTGCTTTGAGCTTAAAAACTCAAGAGAATCACCTTTTTTCTTTCTTTCTCAATGTGGCATCAATGGTGTTGTCCCAAATGATAAGAAAATATTAAATTTTAAGCTTCAAAATGATGCTTTTATGATGGAAAAGTTAGGTTTTTGATATATATTAGCTTTCAGTATATTTATTTTGATGACTTGTATGATAAAAATGATGTTTTGTGCTTGATTTTGGCACTTGTTTTCACTATTATGGGTTCACTAATTAGTTGAAGAAGATAAGGATAAACTAAGCTAGTTATTTCTTATTTTGACAAGATACTCAAGTAATAAAGTAGGAACCTCACAATTAGTTGAAGCAATATGAGCCATTTGGTATTGTGGTGGATAGAAAAAGTCAATAGTAGGAGCCTCATCATCAACAAATGGGTCAAGAACTAATTGATCTTGATATGGATCTAAGAAGTCAATCATAGGAGCATTTTCAATCTCCATCTCATCATTTCAAGAAATGGTGGAAGTGGTGCAAAATCAATTCTAATTTAATCAAGATGTGCTAGGATTATCTACTTTAATCACACATCAAATAACTAAGTATAAAATAATGCATGCAAGGGATTCCTTGGATTTTTATTTTGAGTTTCATACAACTCTCAAAACTATAAACTTCATATGGATCCATAACTTGTTAGATAAATGTCATTGACTTATCTTAATCCTTGGAAAATGATTGGGATTCCATACCTTTGCTTGGTACCATTATCATCACATTCTTGAGAAATTGGCCTATTGGCTTAATTTTAATGTTATGCAATCACACAATCTTAATGATGTTGAGTAGGTGTCAAGATTACGAAGTTAGTTACATGATTATCCCAATCTAATGGGTACTATCCTAGCCATTAAGACATTCATAACTCAATACCATACCCCTTAAACCTTTACAATCGTCCATGCCTCCATCACCCTTTTTGAGGCTATCCACTCACCCAATCTTGGTAATGTTGAGTAGGTGTTAGGATTATCAGGTCAGTTATGTGATTACTCTTTTCTAATGGGTGTTATCCTAGTTATTGGGACATTCACAACTCGATCTCATACCATACAAACCTTTACAATAGTTCATGCCTTTATCACGTAACGTACCAAATTGTCATTCTCATTTCCATAAAAGACATGCATTCACTACATGTTTCATTCTCAATTATCATGTCTCTCAAACTCAAGTCTTATGCTTGACTAGTAGAACTCATATCTCATCGTATGATTCTCATTATATGTCAAGGTTAACAAACAATACTTTGTACTATCTTTACATCTTTAATTAAAACAAATCTCAACATCAATACCTACATTTATTATTTATAAAATAAATAATTATTACTATATAAGTGTAAACTTTTACATTTTTAATCTCTTTATAATATTTTTTTTAATTTTTTACTACTTATACAATCCTTGTTTTCATCAAAATATAAAAACCAAATATTTATATATAAAAAATATTTTGTTTTCTATTTCTAATAAGATCATATATGTAGTTATAAACTTATAATATATATAGTTATTGAATATTAATATAAGTATATCAAAATTTTATTTTTATTTTTATTTATTTTTATATTCTTATTTATTTTATTAATCATATATTAATACAATTAATTTTTAACATAAAAAATGAATTAGTGATTATAATTACTTTAAGAAGTTATGTATATTTATTTTTTTTAAGTATAGTCATATCAATGATGAACTGTGATAAAATAATATAAAAATTTTATATTATTAGTGTATGATTTTTAAACTCATTCTTTTTTTTAAAAAAATTATTTAAATTTATAAAGGTTTCATGCTCTTCTAAAAAAAAAAAAACAAATTAACACATGCTTCAATTTCTAGACACAATTACTTAAAGTTTTTGTTGTCTTAGGAAGCTAAAAAATGTGTTATGGTTCAAGTTAGCAATTTAACACAAAGAAATGTTAACTACTTCGTTGGGAATATAGGTATTTAACGTGTATAAGATTACATTTGGCTAGATTCTTGCAAGTGAGAAGTTTCGTTTTTGTTGTGAATGTTATGCATTTAAAATCCTTCTTATCTTACCTTATTACCTTATAAGAATCCAACTTTAGGTCATGATTTTCTTCAAACACCATACAAACACTTTCAATTCACAAGCTTCAAAATACTAGTTTGTAAAATCCACATCAAGCTAGTTCCAATTTTGGTCTTAAAATGTCCAAACTAATCAATTTCTTCCAACAATTTTTGTATATTTCATATGGGTAGATGGAAGATGGGAAACATCATGCTACGATTAAATTCATTTTTGCTAGAATCAATGATGTTGATAAAGAGAAAAAAAAATAGAAGTTGAAGGAAAAAGAAATTTAAATAAACATATATTGTATTTTTATTTTCATTTTAGTTCTAAGTGATGTAAGTAGATACTAACTTGTCATCTCAATTCCTTCTACCGTATTATTAAGCAGACATTCGCTTTTAGACTAACATGATTGATTGATGGAATGTAATTTGAAGAATATGTTTGACTATTTCCTTTTATTAAGAGATTAATATGATAATGCATTACACTTTGAAAGATTAAATTAATAGTTTATTCTATAATAAAACAAACTAGATAATAAATTATGACTTTCAAATAAAATTATTACTTTGTCATTTTAATTTAAAATAATAATAAAAATTAACCTTAAAATTATTTTAACTTTATAATATTTACTAAAAGTCATGTTTTAAAATAAAAATTATTAAAATGTCTAATGTAACACATTTTTACTAGATATTTGTGGTTGAAATCACTATCAAAGAAATACTTACAAATAAAAATAAAAGAAAACCCGCATAAAAAATAAATACTTACCATTGAATCCTGATTCATTGGTATAAGATTATTCTAAGTTATCTAGAGATCTATCTTAACAAAAATGATAACTACTATCTAGATAAAAATTCAGATTTATTAAACTAATAGACAAATAAAGTTTTATTTTTATTTTAGAAATTTGTTCCAATTTAAAAATATTCATGTCATAAAAATAAAATATAATGTATTATATGTGTAGAAAAATAATCTCAAATTCTCAATTATTTAATATTTCTAATCAATCCTTATAATTTATAAGTTCGCTGTAAGGAGGGTTAGTATAAACGTGTGAAATTAAGGAGGGTTAATATAACCCAAGAAAAAAGATACGTGAATTACTCATAACAACTGAACTGAAATGAAAACATGACCTTAGCAGTCAGGGGCTTATGGGCAGTGAAGAAGAGTTGCAGAGAAAGTCTTCTTCACTTCTTCTCAAATCGTCACAGTTACTGTTTCTACAAACATGCACAATTACATTCAAATTCAAATCCCCTTCTCTTGAAATTGCTTAGGGTTCCCAAATCAGGCATCAAAACGACGCTGGATCAGGAAATGGCTTCCCTTCAAAGCTCACAGCCTTCATGGGACTTCCTTGTCACCTCTCTTTCCCCTTCTTCTTCTGACAAGGCTCGATTGGTACTACTTGTAATCTTCTCGCTCTGTTTTTCTTTTATTATTTTTTTTTTTAATTTAATTTATTGATATTCTTTTGACAAGAAAATTGATTCTTTTTTCATATGAAAAAAAATCAAGCAAATAGGGCTAGTATTGCAAATACCAGCTATCAGTGTGCAAGAATTTATGTTCTTTAATTATTAGAAAAAAAAAAACACTTGGTGAATCTGTATACTTTTTAAGAAATAAAAATAAAATAAAAAAGAGATTATGAAAGTTATAATACTAGTGAATGATTTTTGAAGATAATTATAGATATAAAATAATGATTCATGAATGTAGTGTTGGGATAAAAATGGTACAAAAATATATACACTAAAACTTCATTTTTTTTTATATATATAGTTAGTTACAAGATAGGAAATTGGTGATTTTAACAAATTTTGAGATGAATTCAGGATTTCCTAATAATCCACTTATTTTATTTTAGAGAGTTTAATATGCTTCAACTTCAATTTTATTAAAACATTTTATAAAATATCTTATAATTAAAAAAAAAAAAAGTGAAGGGGTGTTAGCAAGTCAATAGGAATTTGCTATTGCATTTTGCACTTAATTTTTTAAAAATGGTATTTTAACAAGTTATAGCTTTGATTTTGTTAAAATAAATCCAGAGCGTAATTTGCTAAAATACTTCTAAAGTAAATGTTGTATGATAGCAAACTTCTTGTGCGCCTGTGTGTATGTGAAATGTGATTTCAGTTTCTTAATTATGTGACCAATTATACTTGGTGGATTGACTATACAGATGTGATGAAATGATCAATAGTCTTACTTATATTATTATTGAATGTTCAGGTTTTGGAATGGATTTTGGAGAAGATGCTGAAAGAAAATGAGAAAGACCATGATCTCTTCTCTGAACTAATCTTTCTATGTGGAAAGGTGAAGGACGTGATGCTAGGAATGCGGGTGTTTAGTTCTATGGAGGCTACTGGAGTTAAACCCACTTCCCTGGTTTTCAATTCTCTTATAAGTGCTTGTTTGTCTTCCAATGATGTTGTTACAGCACTTAGTTTATTTGAGATCATGGAGAGTTCAGAGACTTATAAACCTGATTTTCGTACTTATAATATCTTTATTTCAGCATTTTCCAAGGCAGGGAATGTTGATGCCATGTTAGCTTGGTACTCAGCGAAAAAGGCTGCTGGTCTTGGTCCTGATCTTCAAATGTTTGAATCCCTTATATCTGGCTGTGTTAATTCTAGAAAATTTGAGATTGGTGATACAGTTTTTGAAGAAATGATGGCTTCTGGAATTGTTCCTAGTGAATCCATACTGGAAAGCATGCTTGATGGGATTTGCCAGCAGAAGAGTTTGGGTAGAGCGGAGGAGTTTTTCAAGTTTGTGATGGATTCTCGATGGGAAATAAATGAGAAAATGACTGATAAGTTAGTAGCATTGTATCATCAACAAGGGAAAGTGAAAGAGATGGAGGTGCTGCTTGAAACTGTGATGAAGCCTGGTCTAATTACTACTGGTGTTCTTGCACGAATTCACTGTGGGATTGTGAAGATGTATGCCATGTTAGATAGATTGGATGATCTAGAGTTTGCTGTGGGTAGAATGCTCAAACAAGGGTTGTCATTCACTAGTGCAGATGTTGTTGAAAAGGTCATCTGTTCATATTTTAGAAGGGAAGCTTATGATAGGCTAGACATATTCTTGGAGTGTTTAAAGAGTTGCTATGTGCTTAATAAATCGACTTATGATTTGTTGATATCTGGCTTTAAAAGAGTACACTTGCTCGAAAAAGTAGATAGAGTGATGGAAGACATGAAATCAGCTGGATTAGTTTAATGTTTGGTGTGATGATTACAGATAAGCTCCATGACATTTTACACCAAGCAGAATCCAATGTTGGCTATACCATCAAATGAATTTTAAAAGTTCACTACGTTATTTTGTCAAATTAAGACTTTTGTATAATTGATATACTCGGTTCATTGTCCTGTCATTTCATTCACATGATCATGTCATCTTAAGAGATTAGAAATACTTATTCTCGACATTGCGTTTTGTATATGTGATCTTTATACAAAGATGGATGTTACAAGGTCCAAGCGTTCTCATCCTCCATGATATCTGATCAAACAAATTTATAAGGTAGTCGGATAAACCACAAGTTAAATGAGTAGTCAAGTGCACTCTGTATCTTGGTTGAGAGGGACTGTTCTCAAGGATGCATTTACTTGGAAAACTTAGGGGGAATGTCTGCACAAACTTTAAATTTTTCTTAATAATACGTATGTAATTATAAATTGGTAAGTATTCAGGTAGTTTGAAATGAAATATAAGAACATTTTTGTTGAAATAAATTATTTATCTAATTATTTTAGTTTTATAATGTTAGATGAATTTAAATATTTTACATAAAAATTTTCATACTTACCAAAATTTTAAACAATAATATTTATATAAACTGCAAGTTATGTGTTCCAATTTAAATTTGAATTAAGACTCACAAATCTATGAATGTTGTTTATGCAAAATAAAATTTCTGGATTGTTCCATTATGCAGGTGAAATCTTGATATTTGAGATAATGGACTTGGATGATGGTAATCCTCCATCTTTATTTTGTCTGTATGTATTTAACATTTTGTCATTCTTTGGACACTTTTCACCCAGGAAAAATGTCATTCAATTTTTTTGAAATATCAAACTTAAATCTTCACACATCTATTTCAATTCCAACCACTACACCGATTTTAGTGGTATTTTTGTTCTCTCTCTAACAACAGAGTGTGATATAACATGTACTGTTATTGTCCATTGTAAAAGAAGCATGACTGCTCTCATGTATTATTCATTTACCTATTAATTCCAAATTTTTGACATAATGATCATCAGAAAAAAGTGATGCTACTTTTTATTATTACATTCAGAAATAAGTAAATATTTTGGATAATTCCGCTAGACTCATTTTTGTTTGATTTGTTTCAACATTTCTAGATAGTTAACTACTAGTTGCTGAATTTCCATAGATAAAATCCACTCCAGATGTAGTAAAGCACTATACCTTGTTTAGTTCATTGATAATTTTTTTTATAGTTTTTATTGAGTCGATTTTAGTGGGTTATTTCTAACTTAATTATTTTTCTTTTATGATTTTTTTAAATTAATTTTTTAACTTTATAAATTTTTTTTATATATGTTTCAACAATATTTAATAATTTATAAATAAAAATATGTGTTCTATATGTGATATGTTGAATTCAAACATTTTAGATTATTACATGTTTATAACCTAGTAAATAAAAACTCCCTAACTTCTCAACTGTTACAACAAAAAAATTTTAAAATTAATTTTAATGCTCTCTACAAAATTCTACATATGTCTATAATAAGTATATAAATAACAAATTATAGTAAAATCTTGATAACCAATTTAAATAAATAAGTTATTTAAGAATACTATTGAGTATTTACAGTTTAAACTTCACTCATTTAAATAATTAAATCAAATTTTAAATTTAAATTTATTTATTTAATTAAATAAACAAACTTAAACCAACATTTAACAAATTGAGTTATCAACCAACTTATCTACTTTATACGTGCAAGGATACCTACTCCCAAAATAAGAAAAAAATTACTCCTTGCAAACAATAATTGTTTATATAAATGATAGTTAACCAAATCAAAAGTGATTATAAAATTCATTAAAATAAGTTAAAATGTTCATGTAACAAAATCACACGTTAAAGATTGTTTGTGTCAACATTAAAATTTGTTGTCCCAAATCTGTATATTATTAAGTTACATAAAGTTGAAAAAGGTGATGTGTTAGAATAAAATAAAAATCATATACAAATTATAAACAATCACGTGTGTATTTGCTTACTGGTATACATATATATAATTTTTTCATATTCAATTGATGAAATACATGAAAATGAAAAAAAAAAAGAGTCTGAGTAAAACGTAAATCAAATTGATGGGGACTGTATCAAACCACGTAAAAAGATTATGTTTCATTTCACATTTAAAAGTCTCAGACTTCTGTTGAATGCAATGAAACTAGACCTATGAATTGGGGAAATAAAAAAGATACATTAAAATATGTGAACTGGTAACACATACAAAAATCAGTTTAAATAAAAATTGAGAAGTGCTTTTAGGAATTTCATTACACATTTCTGAACTTAAAAATGCAAAATGAGGGTGGAGAAATTACTATTAAATTCTCTCAACTAGTATCCTAAATTATACACCCATTTAACTTTATGAAATGTTCTTACTTGAAATTTTACTTCAACTATCTCCATTCTCTCCAATACACTTTCTCTTTTGTTTCCACAAAATAGAATGTAATTCTATTATAATTAACCAACAAGAAAAAGTAATATATATCTTGTATGTATTTAAGATGACAATGTCTTATACATATTTCACTTATCAAATATTGTTCATTCATTTTAGTATGGTTCATTTAACTGTATTTATTCAAGACCGTATAGATACTAAGAAATAGTTTAATAAGATGTTTCAGTTAAATTACGAAGAGGACTCTTAATTATATAGCAACCAAAGGAGATAAAAATAAATTTTCACATCTAACATTGTGTTTGAATTATTCTCATTAATGAAATGAAAATGAAGCAATTAAGAATGACTTGAAAGGGAAGAGAAAAAAAAATAAAATAAAATAACAAAGCTATATTTTCTTTTCCTTTGTTTTGAAGATTAGTAGTAGTAATCTGTTGTCTTTATGAGAGTTAATTATAAAAAATCAAAATGCATTGTAAATCTCATGAATTGTATTTTCTCCATTCCACTTCAATTTTGGAACAAAAATGTATGTTTGAGGAGAGCAAAAAGGAATAAATCTCATGAATTTTGTACCATTCATCCACATATGAAAAAAACTAACTTTTAAAATTTCTCAATTTATTTTCATGTTTTTAAGATGTTACCAAACGTGTCCTATAAGAGTAATCCAAGAGAAAACAAATACATAAAATACCACTATATTTTAGGTTATTGAAGTAATCATGAGACATGCATGATTCTATCAATACTTTTTCTATACAAATTCGCTTATAAAATTATAATATTTTTCATATAGCATTGCCCAATGTGAATATTTTTGAAGGCAACTTTCACCAATCATCATGGAAATATAAATACTCAAATAATACATGTTTTGATATACTTATCCAAGAAAGATAATTCTATTTTGACCGTTTAAAAATTCTTACAAAATTATTTTAATTGAACAAGACTTAGATACACTTTTATCTTATTTTTAGTGATGTTATTTAATTAAAATTGGAATTTTATCTTAAGACCTGATTAAGTAAGTTTATTCATAAACACTTTTAGAAAAAAATAAAATTAAAAAATTAAAAAAAAATTCTTCATAAACTAAAATTAATTTTTGCATAACATAACTCATCAAAGATCTTTTATATAACTTTTATAAATATAAAAGTTTCTGCAAGTTACTTTGTGCATAAACTATGTTGAAACTTATAATAAAAATCTTTATTGCACAAATTATACACGTGAAACTTCAATTCTGATTAAAGACAACAACAAAAGCACTTAATGAACTACTTCTAAATTTTGTCCAAAAATAATTTACCTTTTTAAAATTAATCTTTCTCAAACTTACACTCAATCAGAAAAGGAAGCAGTCCTAATTTTATTTTTTGTGATGTTCTCCAACTGACAATAACCTTTGCCTCCCTAACAAATATGAAGTGAAAGACAAAGGCAACCAGTAATATAGATATTGGTAAAATTAGAACATAGACAAATAACTAAAGACTAAAAGATAATAAGCAATCGTAACTTATTTATTCAATGGAAAAAGGTGTCAACTTGTATTCAAGATGAAAATCATTAATCATATCATATGAAAGCAATTTCATCACTTTCAGAAATTCAATTCTGAAAATCAAGAGGGTGTTTACAAGCAATCTAAACTAGTCACTTGTTTTCCAACATGAACTTCCAACAACCAGCAACTTTGCCAATAACTTTTGAGATTTTGAAAGCACACTGCTACTTCAAAGGTAGAAATGATTTCAACCATTGTTTCCATGGCGCATCCTGTTGTTGCTCCACCCAAGACAAGAAACAGCTATCCAACAAGCAGAAGAAGTTTACATAAAGGAGTTGATACCTCACAGGTATAAACCGAAAATTTGCAACCTGAACAATTGGCCATATGCCTCCTTCTAAAACAAAGGCTGGGAGAAAATCTCTCTTCACATCTTCTTTTATTTGAGGAACACTCTTTCCAGTAGAAAAACCCATGTAAGTAAAAAACACAAGTAAATCAAATGGTCCAAAGATAAACCCATCAACGACAACTTTAGTGGCAACAAAGCGGAAGGAATTTGGTTTAAGCATGAGTTTCAATCTTATAAACCGATCCAAACCTTCATACCTACAATAATTAATGCAAAAGAACAAGGAGAATTGATGAGTAGATTACAATATTGATAGTATTTACCAATGCCCCTCCTCCCCCATAAAAGAAAAAAATGCTAGCAGATACAAAAGCACATGTGTACAAGTCTTTCCTTTTCTGGTTCACCACTATTAAGATGCTATTTAGTTTGAGAAAAAGTTTAGTTTTTATTTTGTTTCCTATTTTCAAAAGTTTAGGAGTCATTTGATTTGAGAAAATGTTTTCTATTCTCACTTTTAATTACAAAAATATCACCTTATGTTTACTTTATGTCTTGTTCTCAAAAGACAGTGAAAATAGAAAATGAAAACAGCAAACAATAAAATGTTTTCTCTGTTTCCTACACACACTTCTAAATGCAGAAAATAAAATGAAAACAAGGTGACATTTTTACGAAGTAAAAGTGAAAAAAGAAAACATTTTCTTAAACCAAACAGCTACATGTCCCACATAAGCTAGAAACACGATCTTAGCTGATGAGAAGGCCATACCACTACAACACACTACTGATCAGACACTAAATGCTACACAAGTAAGCACACATACAAAGTTTGAATCCTTCCTTTTTAGTCAGTTGGAGATCCCATGCATCCAGAGCCCAAAATAAATCTCTTGGCCTTGAGAAAATGAGGGAAACACCACTTTATTCCTAATTCATAGGAAGTAAGTTGCTACAGACCCATCATTACGTCAAATTTAAAGTTTCATCTTAAATACATTATTAGAATCTGTATGGTAAAAAATGATTGCAAGTCAATAAGTGTCAAAAGTCATTTAAATTGATTCGCAACATTGGTAATTTGGTATTGAAACTCAGTAATCTGTTTCTTCACTAGCAGTTATTGCCTACTCTTGGAAATAACTAACCATCGTCATCTGACACGTCAGTTGGCCACATATAACATCCAAATGTCGTCTCACATGAATGAACTATACAACTTCTACTAATGAGACAGCAAAAACAAAATAATGACAATAGCTTTTTGGATAAAAATATATATTTAATATTAAACAGAACAAAATTGACAGCTGGACTTTTTAAGAAACTAAGAACTTAGATATCTGTCCAGGAAACTAATGTTGATTCAAGATTTGAGAATCAGCAGAGAAACCCTCACACATTAACAGTATCAATAAAACAACTGAGGAATAAAATTAACAAAAAGTCATGCTTTTTACCAGTAGTGGCCGACGGGGCCAACAAATCCTAACCCAAACAAGCTGGTTGTAGACACCCGTTTCCAGTTGACCTTGAATTCTTTATCATCATCCTGAGAGAAATTGCCATTAAACAAGAGAAATAAGCTAATTAGATAGCCATGTGTACTAAGAATAAAGTGTCACATCATATACCATGTGACCTAAACTGCTTAAAATTACCCACCAAAAATTGTGTTTGCAACTTGGTATTATATTTACCAAAGTCAGACAGAAAGAGAAGTTACAACAAATGGTTTACCCACTATGTTGCCAATATCAAACTCTAAAATGCATGTCCTTTTCAGCTTCGCCCTAACCAAACCACTATTTTCCTGTCTCACTATTTTTGAGTAATGAGAAAGTGAAATTTCCCATCTATAGTCACCAAACAAACCAGATGTTTCTGTGTAATTTAAAATTGACAAAAAATTCAAGCAGCATTAACATAGTTTCCTTTTCCCTACCTCTCTTTCTGTGGTTCAAGTGCAAAGCTATGGCTGCATTAATCAAAGGTACCCAACATGAGGAATTAATCCTTTTATTTACAAATTTCACCTTTAGCAAGCATGGGTTTTCTCCATTCCTTTTACTGATTTCGGTAAAAAAAAAAAAGGGAATTAAATCACACCATCTCTGCAATAAGTGAATGCCCTTTTTTCTCCCAATGCTGTCAGAATTATTCATAATAAGATAGTGGCTACAATTAAAAAGGTCTTATCAATAAAACTTTCATTTATCCGAGATCTAGACATAGTTAAAAATTCATTCTATAATTTAATTAATTATCGTGTGAGAAATAAATCCCACAAATAAATAAAGGAATTGTACAATGCAGGGCGGAATAATGTAAAAACAGACTCATTAATCAAATTTGTTTATCCTAAGATCTCTTGGGAGGTTTTTTATAAAGGGTTTGTTTTTTAATTAATAGATGGCAACTAATGGAATGACGAGAAAAGGCACAACGAATTGTATAAAATGTGATTGAGAGTTTTTCAAAAGAAATGGAAAAGCAATAGAAAGACTCTAAAACCCTCCTCTTGCCATTAATCACAACAAATTTTTGTCCCTATAGATTAGGGAGTCAAGGAGTGAACACCACGTCTTTCAACATTAAACAACCAAACCAACAATTGGTATGTATCTTTCCATTCCATAATTACTCATTCCCAAGAGTTTCCAATTACACTCCACAATTTTCCATAATATCCGCAATCGCAACACAACCACAACCAAAACCACAATTTAATACCAAGCTTCCACCCTCTTTACTCTCTCAGAATCACCCACCCCAAGCATGCAATTCAGTCAAGTTACCAGCTACAAAAAATCTCATTCATAAAAACCACCAACAACCATAAAACGGCACTCCAAGACAATGACAACCAACATAAACCACACAACAAGCACCCATTTGCCCAAAATAGAAAACAAGATCACATACTACAGGGAAAATCCTTCCACAAAACAATTACAAATCCCCTCCTTCCTTCCTTCCTTCCTTCATTCATTCATTCAAGCTTCAATTGTCACACACATACTCACACAATACCAAATATTTCTAATCATTTTGACCTCAAGCCCACACTCCAAACCATGTCCATTCCCCCAAAACCAAGCAAGACACACACTCACACACACACCCATTTGGCCAAAAACAAAATCTTTGAAGGAAACAATACAGCACAACACAAATTACAACAATACCTCATCCAAAGTGACACGGGTCTTGGCAGTGTACTGGGTAACTGCCTGAGCAGCTATGTCACCAGCACCCCAAATCAAGCCAGAGCTGATGACCTGTGTCTTAACAGGGTGAACCGCCAAGCAATTCTGGTACCATTTCCACAACTTGAGCATATCCAACCACAACAACAATACTTCCCAACAACACCACTATTTGTTGATCATGGAAATTTTCGCTACCCTTTTGCTTTATTTGGGGATTTATGCAAATGGGTCTCGCATTAGAGGATAAAAAATGAATATTTTTGGCGGTGGAAGAAAAATGGCACTTCTTTGGTTTCTATGATGGGTTTTGTTATAACATTCTCCCGAATTGTGTTTTTTGAGAAATGAAAGGAATGCACTGTGGTCTGTGTGAGATGATGAAGATGTAAGAATGAGGAATTGGGAGGTTCGGCTTGACATTTCTGAAATTGCCAGTGGCATTATGGGTAATGCGTTGGAAAGAGAAGGGTAAAACTGTACTTTAGTGGCTACTCTTTCTGGGCCTGGGTTTGTGGCTGCGTTTTCAATTGCACCAACTCTTTTTTTTTTTTTTTTTTTTTTTAATTGTACTATTTCTTTTTTTTAATTATTATTTCAAAATTACTTGTGATTAGTGATTACCTTCACAATAGGCGGCAACTTGGAAACAAACCTGTGTGACTTATAAACAATGGGTGGCGATAAGATTTTATAAATTTTTTCTTGCAAATTATTCAGACGTTTCATTACAGGTGGTCAAACATCTAAAACAAACTTTCATCTCTTGTTGGCTTCATATTGAGCAAATTTCTTAAAGAAATGACATATTTAATCTCTAGTACCGTTTGTAGTAATGGTAAATATTTTGTCATTTCTTCTCATTCTAGTACTTTAATCATATCGAATGACTTGAAAATTTCTAATCTTCCCAATTACAATTTATCATTGAAGGTTGGGACTCCAATTATGCTTCGTAGAATTCTATAATAGTAGGCTATATTATGGCACTTGGTTAATTATTGTAGTTAGGAAATCATGTGATCGGTACAATGGTCATTTTTTGTGGTAATTAAGGACTAGTTTTTCTATTTGTAGTTAAGAATGACTTTTAAAGTGCAATGTAAGCAAATTCGTATTGTACTATCTTATAGCATGACAATTAATTAGGGTAAATATGTAATTTCTTCAAAATTAAAATATTTAAGTCAAATTTGAAAAGAATATTATTTTTGGAATTAAATATGTTGAAATCCAAAATTATAAATAATTGTAAATGGGTGAAACTTGAAGGAGATTCATTCCAATAGTTAGTTGGTGTATGTTTACTCTTTAAAAAATTTCGATATCATAATGAGAGGAAGGTATAGGAGTGAGATAATTAAGGCCAATAAATCTTATTTATTAAGAAATTCATGAATTTTTATTATACAAAAGGGTCATGTTAAGAGGGAAAAATACTCAACCTAAAGAGGGGGTCATGATCCAAGTGAGAGGGGAGTCATATAATGAAGAAAGTTTCTTGTGTTTGTCCATAAAACTTTTATTCTTATTTGAGACAAATATACAAGAGGTGATGTTAGAACAAAATACATGGATGAAACATATGATCCTTAAAAATCTATAATTTTGATTATTATAAAAGAATATTATATTTTGAAATATACTAATGTCTTATATTTAGAGAAATACGTCTAAAAGTATGAAAATGTAGCATATCTAATTTAGACGTATAAACATAAGCAAAAAGGCTAAGCGTCTAAAATGGTGAAAATACTGGATACATCTAATAGACTTTCTAATAAATATACATTCAAAAGTTTCTAATAAAATCTAAAACGTCTAAATTTTTTTAACAAAACTTAATATGTCCAAAGACATATGATTTATGCATCTTAATCTAATATATGCCCTACACAACAACAAACTAATTTTCTACTTTAACCTTTATTATGTTTGCCTCAGTCTTACTTACTTTGAATGCTTAGGATAACTAGCTTAATAGTTTATAGCTATTTCTACCCTTATTGTTGTTATAATGTCTAAATTCAAAATGAACATTTAATGAAAATTAATAGGCATGATGAAGATAAACAAACTTCTAGATCAAATGACCATTGAGATTTGAAGTTTATCCACAAGAAAAGATTAAAATAGGCATTTAGAAGAATAGTTGATCTTCCAAAACTCAAAAAGCAACAAAAAAAAAAAAAAGAGAAGAAAAGGATAAACATATTCTCTTTTTTTTTAATAGAAGTTGAACATTTATAGTACAAAGATGTAAAGAAGATTCATGCATTTAATGCACGTTAGAATGAAAATAAGAAAGAAAAACGTTAAGCCACAAATAATACTCTTTCTTCAGTATATTTATCAAAATGCATGAAGACAAAAAAAATGTTAAAAACGCTCTAATCTTTGAAAAAATCCATATACGTCTTACTGTGGTATATATTTTCTTGAGATTTTTGCTTTGTAAATTTTTCATATCTTTAGCTTTATTAAGTTGTAATTTGTACTTAAACTTCCATATTCTCATTATGTGAGTTATCTTTTATAGATCTTGAGAAAGTCAAGAGTGACTTAGTGTTAAAAAATACTTGGGTTACTTAATTAGGTGATTAAGTTGTGTAACTAGAAGTAACAGTAAAATAATATTTGGATTGGGAAGCCAAAAGTGGCTTAAAGAATACTTGTAGCTAGGAGTGACATAGTTTTTACATGTTGTAATCAAGGTTTTGATTAGTGAAATCTCTCGTGTTTAAGGAGAATTAGATGTAGTCAAGAGTTGGGGTGAACTAGTATAAAATTTGTTTTTCTAAGTTGTATCATCCTTTATATGTCCTATTTATCCTAGTTTTGCAAAAACTATTTTTTTCCTTATATGTCCTTTGCAAAATAGTTTTTAAAAATTACGCATATGCTATTTAACTCCTCTTCTAGTGTGTTTTTTAATCCTTCATGTGTTGAATCATGTAATTCTTGTCTTTCGTTATTTCTATTATGTTGTTATTTTATGTGTCTCATATTTAATCCTCATCATTGTTATGCATGAAAAAGACCCTTTCAACCACCACAAAATATGTTAATTATAATTAACTAGTCAAGATACATAACCTAAGGGCAAAATAGTCATTTCATATCAAAATTACTTTGAAGTTTAGAAAGTGGTATATTATTGAACCTAAATTTTTTGTAGCACTTTTTCAATAAAATCAAGTCAAAAGACCTTGTAAATATATTGGAATTAGTTTTTAAAGTTAAAAAGTGATATAGGAAAATGAATTATTTTAATAATTTTGAAAATTAAAACATAAATAATTCTAGTCTTATTATAGAAAATACACATTAAAATATTGATTATTTAACTAATATTTATTAAGAGATTTTTTAGGTATAACCTTAATTGAAATTATCATAAAACTAAATAATACACGTATTACAATAATGCCAAATGCATTGCATAACATGGAGTGTCACATGGAAGTAGTGATATTGTGAGTACTTGTAACGACATGTTTGTTGCATCTTGATGTCATAAGGTTCAAGTACTATATTGCTAAATTAATCTCCACATAGTGAAGCATTGGTCTACAACATGTCATCCAAACATAGATTTTGCACTATTGGAAGAATGAAAACCAGAGAAGGAGAGTTTATCAAATGCATGCAGGACTAATTCTACTTTCTCATATCAAACTACAATAAGATCAAAGGTTGTGTATGATTAGAAGCAGAATCTCAGGATATCTTTAGTCAAGGATAGATATCAGATGTTACACATGCTCGAGTATCATCAAAATATACAATTACTAGACTAAGAATGAAGATACTAAAGTCTACACTATTTAGAAGTACACACCAGAAGCAACAATGTAAGAAGTCGTGTAACAATGCGTAAAAGCACTAAATTGAGAGCAATATGTGCTAAAGAAGACTTACAAGTGTTCAAAAGCACAAAAACTTGTAGAAATCATCAAGTCTTAAAAAAACAAGCAAAAGGAAAGAAGATTGTTGCCCAACATTACAATCACTAGAAGTAGCAACATAGAAGTATTATACAAAAAAACCAATTTTCTATAGTGGCGTTTCATGACAATGTTAAAGAAGATGTCATGAAGCACTAACAAAAAACAAACACCAACTTTCATAATTTCAAAATTCAAATTATGCAAGTTGTATTTTAATCAAAGAAGCAAATATCTCAACATATAAAGTTCAAAACCATCAAGAAAAGCAATAAAGATGGCCAACAACCAACTATATGAAAGAAACAACACATAATTTGACTAACTTGGTCTCTAATTTTCTCTAACAACTAAAAACAAGTACCTTAATGTTTATAGAAGGACCTAAACTTGCTAAAGCTCATTGCAAGAAAGGAAAACAAAATAAAAGGTGTGAGATCATAAGAAGTTGAACTTAATAGAGAGATTTCCAACTTCTTGTAAATATTAAATTCTAGTGGCGCATGACGGTCCATAAATTAGTGTTTTAGGAAGAAGACTCTTGTTAACATTTTCTATTAACATCATCACAGTAAGAACTATTTTGAATCAATTTAAAACATAAAGGAAAAAAATAAATTTTTAAAAGATAAATAGTCAAACAGAAAAAAAAAGAAGATAAAAATGATATGTAGTTTTATTATTTTAGCCTCATAACATTTTTTTTATGGTGGATAAAATGAGAAACCTTTTTTAGCAAGAGCTTGGCTATGATGGAGAGTGGTTCAAGCATAGCTTCCAATAAAATAAAAGAGGGAGATGAAGGTGCAAAGTGTAATTGGTGGGAATGTGTAGTTATATGAAGAAAATCTAGCTTTACGATTTATTTTTATTATAATAATTTTAATAAAATATAATTTTTCAATATTTCTTATTTTCCATGTGCTATTTCAGTGGTTAAGGGTCATTGACCATAAAAATGGTTTAATTTTAATTTTGATCAGATGAAAAAAATAATTTTTAAATAATTAATTGGAAGAAATTAGATCAAATTGTTAAGTAATTTTAGGCCAGACTAATTTTACCACACCCTTCCATATATTTTTATGAGTCTTTAGAAATGTTTTAAGAATTTTTAGATTCATACATTATTTATAGTGATTATTTTTCATAAAAAAAACTTATTAATTAGTTTTGAAATCTAATTTTTTATTTTTATAATAACATGTAGTAAATTAAAATAGTTTAATTAAAATTTTCAAAATAGTTTTGGCACTAAAATTGTCTATTTAAATATTCGTGTAGTGTTTTTGGAGTGTATCGGTTTACTCACAAAATGATCTTAAATGATTCTCATAATTATTATTAATTATTTATATTTTATTTATTATTTAAAAATAATTTTTAAAGTTCTGTAAATGTTTTTTATATTTTTTTTCCTATTATACAATATTTTAGGAACGTAACAGTAGTTTTACTGCTACTTGGGCATCAATTAAAAATATTATTATTTTCAAAATTAATGTTAAAATATAAATATTATTAAAAGCATAAATTTTGTGGTAGCTTATAACTACTAGAAATAATTTTATTTTATTTTTATAAAATGTTATTATTTTCATAATAAGTTCTTTAATGTTAAAATAAACTTTGTAGAACATTTATAATTGGTTAATAATTTTAAATTTTATAACAATTTTTTACTGAATAATTATTTTATAAACATATATAAAATATATTTTTATTATGTTTTGCACATTTTTTATTTTGAGATTAATAAAATATTTATTTTTTAAAATAAAAATTGTTGAAATTAATGATGTGGACAATGTCTCTTTAAAAATCTCATAATTTTGATGATAACAAATATATTAAAATTTGATTATCCAATGAATTTTGTTAAGTTATACAAATATTTAAATGTCCAAATCATACAATTTAGAAACATAAACCTATTTTAATCAAATATGTGTACAAAAGTGTATTTCATACTTACGCTTATGGTTTTCATGTAAAAAGTGTTTAGTGTCAAAAGAGCTTTAAATGAACTAAGCGTCTAGTATTATTTTAGAAATGTAAAAAGACTTAGTGTCCAAAGCGTTATTATATTTGTCGTTTAACATTAATGAAGACTCACATTGGTTTTTGCATTCATTTAAAATTTTCATTATATTTGCTCAATCATGAAACCGAAAACTTAATGTTTTGGGTGTCTAGGATCAATTATGCTTATATTTTGTGCAATTTGCTCAGTTCTATTATTTTTTATATGTTTGAACTAATATTTGAATTTCAAATATTTAATAAAAAGCAAAAACATTTGAAGGGTAAGTAGATTTTTTTTTTATCAAAAGCAATCATTGAGTCTGAAGCCTATGTAAAGAAAAAACTAAAGTAGAAATTTGTATAAAAGAAAGGCGACTTCAAAAGTAATGTTAGTAGGTTTTATAAAAAAAGGACAATTTCATCTTCTCTATCTTCTAATAAAGTTATCATATCAAGGAAAGAAACATGACTAAAGCTTTCACACAATAAATGAAGCATGAAAACAAGAAGTTTTCAAACACATTATCTCAATAGATCTTTTAAATAAAGATTATATAAAGACTAAGTTGTAAAGATTTAAGAAGTTATGAAGCTACATATTTTGAATGTCTCTCTAACTTTGAACTTTTTTGGACAACCTTTTCTTGAGATTGAAAAATATTTCTGATCAAAATCCTTAACTCTACTAAGTTGTTTTATGTTTCATTTGTATAACTTGATAATCATGAGTTATCCTTGTAACCTTAGCTTGTGAAGGTTGTAAAATTCAGAAGTGACTTCGTGAGAAAAGAATACTCGAGTGATTGCTTAATTTGTGATAGACAAGTTATATCCAAAAGTGTTAACAAAGAACACTTAGAGTTTGGATATCATAAGTGATATATAGGAATACTTGTTTGTTGTAGCCAAAAGTAGTTGTAAGAATACTTGTAACCTTTGTTTAATTAATAGAATCCTTCTAAGATTGAAGGAAAACTAAATGTAGCTTAAGGTTGAGTGAACTAGTATAAAACTTATGTGTTTTGTTTTCTTCTAATTGTGTCTCCTTCACTTTTTGCATGTCAATCATTTATGAATTGTTTTTCCTTTTAAAGTTGTTTCTCTCCTAAAAGATTGTGAAAATACTTAACAAAATCTCAAATGTACTAATCAACCCCCATTTTAGCATGTTTCTAATCTTTCAAAAATAAGTTTATATAATATTTATTTGATCAAAAATATATATTTTTCATTATTTTTTGTAGAAACGTAACATTATTGTTTTGATCAAAATATTTTTTAATAAAATCAATATTTAATTTTATTTATTTTGATAAAAATATATTTGTTTATAAAATAAGTATTTAAAATGATTTAGTTTTATAACATAAATAATTTTTATTTTATAAATAAATATTATATAAAATAGTTTTATAATAATTAAAATTCTAAAACTTGTTAACTATCATAAAAAGAATATTTTGTAAAACCTATTTAAATTTTTGAAATTTATGGTTATTGGGTTAGGTTGAAGGAAAAAATATTGGAAGAAATGTTTTAAAATGAAAATTAGTCATTAACTTGGTCGAAGTACTATGGTACTGAGTTAATGGTTGAACTACTTGATTGTTTGTTGAATCACATGGACCAATGTAATATTAAAATAAATGTACATATAATATGTTTTTCGGTTATTTACTAAACTAATGTAATAATTTAGTTGTTAGCTATCACTCCCAGGACTTGAAGGGCATGGGTTCAGTCTTGATATATGTTATTTTTTTTATTTATTTTGGGTACTAAAGCATATTAGTACAACACAACTTTTGAGTACACTTTGGGTTACTTATGAAGTAGTAGTAACAATAAGTTTTTGATGCATTGGGCCACACTTGGGCAACTCATAACAACAACCATCCAATAGCAATCAACCCAAAAAAATTAGTATACTCGACACCAAATTTCACTTGTTTAACCTAGTTTGAAGTTTATTTAATGACGTCATAGCTGAGTCACTTGCATATTCGGTCCAAAATGTAGTTCGATTTAATCATATGCTTAGTTCTCAATTCAATTGGTTAGGCTAAGTTGAGTTTTAAAGCACTAGCTTTGGTGAGGTGCAATTCTTTATGATCATGGAGGGGTTTCTTTTTGACACCCTTTATCCCAAAATATTTCTTTTAACAATAATGTAGAAATTAATAAAAAACTAGTGAAAATCTTAATTTTTCAAAACTTTTTGCTAGTAAATAATTTACATTCTTAAATCTCATAAATGATTATGCATGTAACATAGATAAATATAAATCATAAATGTTAGCTCTCCAAAAGGCCATACAATCAATATAAAATAAATATGTTAATTTATAAGGAAACTTTATAAATGTGTAATCTTGCACTAATGTCACAACTAATAGAGCACAAGTTTTATACTCAAAATATAACCAAACGCATGAGGCCAAGCCTCTTCTCCAACATGATGCTTAAGACCCAAATGATATTGACCAACAAATGACAATAAACTTAAACACATAAAACAAGAATAACAACAAATAAAAGGAGTGATAATCAATCTCTCAAAAATAACATGTGTATAAAGCTTAGCAAAAGCAATAATTAGAATAAATACAACACATGTAATTCGTTCACATATAGATTACACAACTCATTAACAACGCTACTTTATGCATATGATATGTGACAACCTTTTAACGCTACTTCATATGCTATGTGAAATCAACTTTCACTCATGAAATAGTCTAAGAGCACTTGTCTATCTGTAAGAAGTGTAATAGACATTAATACACTACCTAGAATGGTGTCCTTTAATGACTAGTCAAGGTTGCCTAACTTTGTAAGTAGGCTTTAACTCATGGGATCAGCATGAACCATCAAAGCTTCCTAAAAAACTCCCAAGGTCCAAGCTAAACCTATCGTGACCTTCATCTTGTGGTTCACGTCTATTTCACCCCAATCAAACTCTCAAAGCTTATTATGCATGTCAAACTCTTTATATATATAATGGTTTCAATGAACCTTAACCAAATATAAGCGAGTCTATCCTCGACCCTCATAGGCTAGGTCAATCACTATTGAAATACCTTCTAGGCCCATTTTTGTTATCTCATAGTCTAGGTGACTTGTCTCAACTACATCCAACAACAACCCATCTCTCATACTCATCAATTTCACAACATCTATTTATTTATACTAGTCATAGTTCATGTTATAACATTCACACACTTATATTCAAAGCAACATCATTCACATGGTCATGCATCAATCATTCATGTTATATTATATCATAACATTTGACACAACCAACAAGGATTAATACACATATACAAACTTACACTCATCCAATAAGAATATAATTCTAAGGCAAAACACTAAAGTATAATACCTTGTTCTCTCATGCTAGCTTAAGCAGGAACCAATTCTCACTTAAGTGAGTACACTCTATAGACACTGTTAGATTATAAGATGAATTAGGACCCTCCAATATTTTGATCATGCAAAACATATACTAAGTTATTCATTGTGTCTGCTAGCATGAGACAGACATTAGTTATGTTGTTTTCTTTGTCTCTCTTACAAATGATAAGATTTATTACTTTATGAGTTTGAATATTTATTGTGTAGTTATTACACTTGTGCTTTGATCCTTTGTGTGGAGAATATTATAATATCATTTTTTGGATTTGTTAAAGTCCAAATAAAGTTTAAATGTACGTTAAGGAAGTATTTTATGACATAAAAAAATGTGTTATAAAGTGTTAAAAGATCTATTTAAGTACATTGAAAGTGACAAGACTTCTGATAACAGATAGGAGCTACAAAAGAAGATAAGTGAGTTGATTTATCATAACTAAATGACTAGTTGGTGAAAGACATTTGATATAACATTTAATGTTATGTTAGAGGCATACCAACAAAATAAGAAATAATGTTGTTAAGAGATAACAATTACTTTTGAAGAATGACTATAAACAGTTAAAGATTTAAAGACTTTATGTTAAACTATATTGTATATCTTATACAAATATTATGTTTGTTACATGCCTTATTTCTTTTCTTTGTAATTAACACTCAATACTTTCAATTCATTTGTATTAAGAGATTAGACTCAGTTATTCATTGTACATCTATTTGTATCAAACGTTAACTAAGTTGTGAGTTATTTTGTGAGACAAACCTATTCATAGAGGATTAAGGTTGAGCCAATAATAGCTTGTTAAAGAATACTCGTGGATAGTGCTTGAAAAGTGTAGTAGAAAGAATACTTTGTGTAGAACCAGAAATGGTTTGTTAAAGAATACTTGTAAATGGTTAAAGATATAGTGGAACTTAGTGGTTTGCTAAGAATTAGACGTACTCTCAATGATAGAGACAAATTGGTATAAAAACTTCGCTGTGTTCATGTTTTATTTATTTTGTTTTCACTAACGTCTAACAAGAATATTGTTTTTCTATATAAAGATTTTAAGAAAGGTTTTTGTATAGATTGTGTTTACAATCATAATCTATATCTTGTTTCATAAGCTAAACTCTTTAAAACAATACATCTTAAACATGTTTTTCAACAGGTTTTGAAAAAATTTTAAGAAACACAATTTAACCCCTCTTGTGTTTTTATTTGTTTTAAGAACACATGTCTTTGTGCCTCTCTTTCACCTAAGCAAGACCCAATTCTCACTTAAGCAAAACCACTTCTAAAGACTTAGCCTTTACACTCACTCTCACTTAAGCGAGGTCATCACTCTCTTAAGAAAGTTCTCCAACAAAGATCTTTATGTCCGTATCTTCTCTTCTAGCCTAAGTGAGACCCAATTCTCACTTAAGAAAATTAGCATTAGAGACACATAGGTTTCTGTTATTTCCTCTTGCTTAAAAGAGTTGTTTTACTTGCTTAAGTGAGGTTTTTCAAGGACCTATATAGGCTTATTCAACACTTTGCTCACTTAAGCTAAAACTATTTTTTGCTTAAGCCACATATTCTCGCTTAAGCTAGAATCAATTATCACTTAAGCCACAATTTGCTTAAGCTAAAAATTATTTTTGCTTAAGTTGCAAACCAAATTCTACATTATGTGATTTGAGTTCTTTATGAACCCAAAATCATTCCCAAGCCTTACAATCACTAACCTATTTTAATTATCTAAAACTTGATTTTAACATATATTAAAGCATTCTTAACCATTAAACAAAAATTAATTGTAAGAAACATACATCAATCATAAATCTCCAATTCAAGAGACATAAAGAAGTAAGAACCTAAAACATTCAAGCATTCAAATTATCAAATCTAAAATGAAAATTAAATTTGCTTTTATGTATCCACAACTTATCCAATCAATAGAAAGTCATTCCAACCTACCCATGACCATTGACACCATGCAAGAAGAGAAAAACCGATTCCTCCTTATCTTGAAGATTATGACAACACTATAAAAAGACATTCCCCTTAACCTCAACTCACAATTTTAGTGATGATTCGTGCAACAATTCTTTTAACGACTCTATGATGGCATAAATTCCAAAAAGAGGAGAAAAGGAAAAAGGTTAGGGTTTAACTTAGGGAAGGAAGGAGATCCTTTACTTTTTATTGGTAAAACTTAAGGTTAACTATAATGACTACTTTTCATTAATCAAAAACACACATACATAGAAGCTACTTTGTTGTTATAAGTAAAAGTTTATAGAGATACATCGTTGATATTACAAAAGCAAAATTTTAAAACATCATCTCTCGGATCTTCGGAGGGATCTTCTTCCTCATATATGTCAATTTTGGGAGCAGATCTGGCTATCCTATGCCTAGCATGGCCTGAGGAAGAGGTACGAGGGTGTCTCCTCCTAGGATGAGATGGGAAATCAGGAGGTCATTCAGACACTCGTGGCGGTTTCACCTAGGTTAACACGATCGAGAGATCTATCTGTCCATAGGAAGTGGGGGCTAAGGATACTACATGAAAGAAAGTAAAACGAACATATCTAGTATAGGTATACAGTTGATACAATGGATCCATCGTCCATCGTCCACATAAGGGAGTTATTGATAAATGAAATAGTGGGTGAAATTCCTCAGACATCTTTTCCTGAAATGGTTAGTGTAGGAGTGAATCTTCAATTCTAAAATAGTTATGTAATATTGGCATATCTGATCATACATATATATATATTTATCCTCACCGTTCATGTCCTAGATAAATTACTACGAATATAGGGATCCCTTGCTGCCTCTTTTTACTCCCTTCACTAG
Organism: Pachyrhizus erosus; assembly: GCA_026544285.1. Lineage (NCBI taxonomy): Eukaryota > Viridiplantae > Streptophyta > Magnoliopsida > Fabales > Fabaceae > Pachyrhizus > Pachyrhizus erosus. Next base: position 2,330 of record JAMLFT010000712.1, on the reverse strand, counting down.
AGGACTTATGCAATCGTAATATCAAATCCATAAGTTGTAATACTTTTGGGTGACAATCAGGAGTACATATCTCAAGCTAGTACAAGGCTTAGATACTCTTTGTATACATTCCTTAGGTACCTTCTGTAGTCAACCCATTGCATGTCTCCATTCTTTAATCTCACTCTCGATCTATTTATCCATCCTTACTTCAACCGATCAAGTCTTCTAGGTACTAGATCCCTAGAATCTTCCAATTCGAAGATTCTTGCTTTTTACTTGGCCATTAATAGATCTGTCTCACGACTGATGGGGATCTTCTTGGTTTATGAAGACTTATTGATCTATTCATCTCCTGATTTTCTATAATAATAAAAGTGTCTTATTCATTTAATTAACACCAAAGAGTGCTTAATGATTATCAATATATTTACTGGTGGTTTATGTCAAAAATTGTTTCTACTTTACAACCTTGGATTTAAATAATTCTTTTAAAAATATTTATTCTTTTGAGGTAAACATCTAAGTATCTAAACTTTAGAATGGTCAAGAGTTTAGATAGGGTGTTGTAGAAGAAATTATGAATCAATAAATATAATTAAGCATAAGGGCATTTTGGTCTTTTCCTCATATAGGTTCTAAATTTCTTTGGCCCTCCTCTTGCTATGAAATTCTACATGTATTCACTTATGACTGTGATGGTAGGATAGGAAAATCTATTTTCCTTTCTACAAAAATGGAATATTTCATTAATTGGAATTTTCAAGGGTGTGTTGGAAAAATTCGCAAAAATATTATTTCAACCTTGTTTCTTAGGATTTCATTTTAAAAAATTTTTAGGAAATGAAATATTTGGTATTTCCTAACCATGAATTGTTTTCTAGACCAAAAATTTAATTTCTGGTGGAAAATTTAAATAATTTAAAAATCAAGGGCAAAATGGTCATTTTCATTTTATAATTTTATTTTTAATGATTTTCTAAGCCAAAGAAATGAATATATATCTTAGACAATGTGAGAAAGGGTTTTGAGGTTGTTCCTATGATTTTTCTCTTAGTTTGAGTCTAAAAATAATCATTTTTCAAGTAGGGGTATTTTTGTAATTTTATAAAAATAAGTTTTATTTTAACCAAAATTTTCAAAATAAGTTTTCTTGCTCATTCCTCCCTATTTATACAGTCTTAGTTGAAATTTTCAGAATTTTTGGAGGTCATTTGAAGCCTAAATAACTCAAAACGGATTTAAAATAAAATAAAAAGAAATTTTTTAAGGGAGGGGTATTTTGGTAATTTGGTCGTCTTCAACCTCTGGAAAGGGATTTCGATCCAAAGAAATTTCAATTTGGGATTTTCTGTTCTAGACCAGTTTGGGTCCAATTAACCTTACGGAATTGTTCGCTAACTCAAGCGAACCTATTATGAGTTTTAATTCTAACTCAGAAGCTCTCTAATGGTAAATTGAAAATGATATTTCTTTCGTTTGAAAACGAGAATTTTTCCTTCAATTTCAGAGATTCATGGAGTCTCAGAGCGTGTAACTGTGCAAAAATGAAATACACACAATATAGAATAGTTCTGTAATCTAAATTAGAAGAAAAGAAGACTCCTCCTACCTTAATTTAAAACTTTGAATTTCCTTCAATGGAGGCTCGAGATTTTCTTCAATTTGTGTTTCTTAGCTCGTTTCTTCAATTTCTTCTTCCCAACTTATTTCTAGGTGATGTATGAAGCTAATGAGAGTGGTTTGAGGAATTTTGGTGTGTTAGAGAGCAAATTCGAGCAGAAACTTTTCTCTACGTTTTTTTGGATTTCGAGCTTTCGTTCATAGCGTTTTATAGCCTCTCTCCACCGCCTATGGTGGTTATTTTATTCATTTTAGGCCTAGGATAGGTTTGTTGAGTCACGATGTATATTGGCTGAGCTATGGCGACGAGTTTCTAAGTTTCTCGAAGCTTGTCAATGGCGATTTGTGGAAGGTTGAAGAAGATGACTTAGAAAGGAAGAGATAATGCTATTTTAATTCGATAAGTTAACAACGATGGGCCTAGCAATCTAAATGGAAATGACACTCTTCTAAATTCCTAAGCGCTTAAGGGAAACGGGTTCGAATCCCAGCCAACCCCTTTTCTCAATCCGTTTTTATATTTCTATAAACCATGTGCCTTATACCTTATATGAGTTTTAATTGCTAAAAATGCTACCCACGTGGGGTAGCTCAGTTGGCAGTGGGGTGCGTCCCCTTCTCTCTCCTCATGGTTTAGGGTTCAACTGCCTCTTTAGTGCTTTTCTCTTATCCCCTTTCTTCTTCCTTTTCTCTTTTCTTTTTCTTTTTCTTTATTATTTATTTATTCT